>JAGXCT010033703.1:0-20639 GCA_022495035.1 Philopotamus ludificatus | reverse complement strand
GGGACATTGTCGAGTGCGCGTGCCATTTACGCGTCATATTGATTAGTTTAAAAATTCAAAATATCCACCAAATTATGAAGCATATCATGAATAACTATTTACATTGACTTGAAATGCTTGGGTCTATTTTCCCTTATAAATATACACCCTTCGGATGACGTGAATGCTTTCGAGCTATCGTGACGGATCGGTTAAAAGAGCAGAATCAGTCAAATATAATATATATTTATATAAACATTAATGTTTTAGAAGATTCTAACCCTGAATTTACGTTTTCCCGCTTACTGCGTTTTTTTAACAATTTCGAAATTTAAAAAATCATTTTCTGGATGGCGGGAAAACTTAAATTCGGGGTGCTAAATACAGTGGAACCCGTATTTTGCGTTTTTAAAGGAACGGACAAAAATTAACGTAATTAGTGGGGAAACGTAAATTCGGGGTACTAAATACAGTGGAACCCGTTTTTTTACGTTTATAAAGGAACTGATAAAAAAACGTAATTTGTGAGAAAACGTAAATTCAGGGTTTGATTCGGTGTACTAAATACAGTGGAACCCGTTTTTTACGTTTTTAAAGGAAATGTCAAAAATAAACGCAATTAGCAGGAAAACTTAAATTCGGTGTACTACATAAATACAGTGGAACCCGTTTTTTGAAAAATATTTAATTGTTTAAATTAATTTTTAAAAGAGTCAATTTGATTTGTAAAAGGATGCATTTGATATGCAATCGGGTGTATTTGACGTAAAAAAACTGTACTTGTTGTCTCAATTTTATTCGGAACGAAAAGTACCTATTTTTTCCTAAAATTGGTCGCATTATTTTTTCATCGGATTCAATGATTTATTTTTGTTGATTTACGATTCATTTTACGGGTTTTTTTTGAAAAAATTGTCCCGAGTGGTTTTATTATAAATTAAATTTGAGGAGAAAAACATGCATGAAGGGGGCGGGGGGCATTTCTGACGAATACGAGTAAGGCCAATGTTGTTTTTTGTCAGGAATTCGTTTTATATTTTCTTTATTTTTGCATTTTCCATAATTTCTATTTCCAATTACACCAAAACATTAAAGGTTCTTATGTAAGGAACACAACAAAAAACGTGATATTTGGACGTTTACAGCCCGCGAAAATCAAAAATTCCAAAAAAATTAAATTAATTGTTTTCCAATTTTCAGATGTCTAAGTCTTATGCGATCGGAATCGACTTAGGCACCACCAACAGCTGTGTGTATGTGGTTCAAGAGGGTAAGCCAAGACTCATACAAAACATCGATGGAGGTTACGTCACCCCGTCGGCAATAGCCTTCACGAAAGACGGTGTACTTTATGGTGACAATGCAATTGATCATAAAAATGTCAAAAATATCGTAAAATGTAAATTTTTCTCAAATTGCATTGTTTATAATTTATTTGAATAACAACGATTATATATTATTTTTATTTTTAGGGATGAAATTGTTAATAGGTCGAAAATTTAATGACAAGGTTGTTGAGTATATGCAGAAATTCTGTTCCTTTGGAATAATTAATGAAAAATCATATATTAAAATAGAAGTTGTTAAGATCGATGGAGATCCAAAGCATTTTCCCCGAAGAATTAAGCGCTATTTTTTCATATCTTACTTAGTGCATTCAGCAAAAGAGTTTTTAGGAGAGCTATCCTGCCAAGGCCGTCATCGCAAATCCCTGCCAATTTCAACAACGCACAACGCCAAGCCACGAAGCTGGCTGCAGAGTTGGCCGGCCTGGAAGTGTTGAGTCTACTCAACGAGCCAACTGCCGCTGCAATTGCCTACAAAGTTACGTATGAAAATAAAAACCAACAGATTTTAATGTACGATTTGGGCGGAGGAACTTTTGACGTATGCGTTTTAAGAGTCGGCGGAGAAGATTTCAATGTGAAGGCAGTCGCAGGAAATACCCATTTAGGAGGGGAGAAATTTACTGATAATTTGTTTAACTACTGCAAGGAACAAATCAAAACTAAGTTCAAAGATTATGCTAATTTTGATGATGAAAGATCGGACAAAAGGCTCCGTTGTCTATGCGAAAAGGCAAAAAGACAGTTATCGCTAAGTATTACTACTACAATCGAAGAAGTCTGTTTTATAATAACGAGGATCTAAATATACAAATTACTCGGAATGCTTTAATAGGATAAACTATGATTTATTCGAATCGACAATCAATATAGTTGAGAAATGTTTAGACGACGCAAAAATAGAGAAGAAAGACATCGATAGTATTATTATGGTCGGAGGTTCAAGTCGCATACCGGAAATCAAAAGTCTCTTGCAAGAAATATTTCCAAAAACTATAATAAGGAAAAACATCAACCCCGATGAAGCAGTGGCGATGGGAGCTGCTATTGTTGCGGACCAACTCAATAGCGGAACAAAACTGTCCAAAATCTGCAGCGATGTGACACCACTCTCTTTGGGTATATCAACGCAATCGATTTTACTCGCAAAATCTGATGTAATGGATGTTATCATTGAAAGAAACTCTACAATACCTAAGATAATCACAAAATCCAACTACTCTAATCATAATGATTTCATAACTGACATTTCTATACAAATATATGAAGGCGAAGATATTATAGCAAGTAAAAATAATAAATTAGGTGGTGTGGATATAAAAGTAGAACCACGTCCAAAAGGCGAAAACAAAATTGCTGTAACGTTCGATATAGACACCAACGGTATATTGAAAATTCGAGCCAAAGAAATGAACGGCGAAGGCGAGGAATGCCTTGAAATCAATCTAAATTGGGAAAGATCGAGAATCGACACAATTTTAATGAAAAGAAATATAAAGAAATATCTTATTTAGTTATCTATTGAAAATACAATACAAATTTAACAATTTATTTGATATATAATTATAAAACCGTTTTATAAATATTAGGTGTAGTAAAAAGTTATGTCGTATATTCAAAGGGTAGTTTTAGAATCACTGGTTTTTAGTCCTTTGACGAGTCAAGACGTGTTATTTCTTTGTGTGCTTATCGAGACACGTCTCCGTCTGTGTTAAATAAATAAAAAATAAAAAACACTTGACCCAGTCGCAATGGACGAATTTGTTCCTTCGGAAGACCAACTGCATACTCTTCCAGTTACACTCCAAAGAGATATTTGCGACATTTATGGAGACGTATTAGATGTCAGAAAATGTCAACGCTGAAAATTTTGACTTAAAAGATGAGCCTCGAAGTGGACGACCCTGTACAGTAAATGAAGCCTCGATAAAATCTGAAATTTAAAAAAAGCTCAACTTTAACTATCAAAGAACTGTCAAATATAACCGACACAAAGTGGTCCATCACTCAGAAGTGTCTGAAAAAAATGGGAAAGATTCGAAAAGAAGGAATTTTGAGATCTTTCTCTTCCACGATAATCCTTCCGCGTCCCCGTGTCGCAGATTTGTTCCTGAAAAAAATGGATGACTTGGGTTTGACGGGTTTACTGCATCCTGCTTACTCGCCAGACTTATCCCCTTTAGACTACCATTTGTTTCGTTCTATGGAACACTCTTTTAAAAATAAATTCTAATTTTAATTCCAAGTCAGCAGAATTTTTCAAGAAAGGTATTTTATATTTGGAATATATATGGCAGAAGGTTATACAATGTAATGGTAATTATTTTTTGTAAAAATAAAATGTTTAAAAAAATTAATGTGAATTTCATTTAAAAAATACGACAGGACTTTTTACTACACCTAATATTATATTTTCAGATCGAGCTATTTATAAAATGTCTCTGCATCTCTTTATATGCACAATAACTGTATTTTCCAAGTATATATTTTCTAATAAATTATCATAATTCCAAAATTAAATAATTTTAATTAAATTTCAATTCAGCCTGAATAAATTAATTAGAAAAGAATATCTACAAGAATAAATATAGCAATGTAAACGATACATAAATTACGAATTTATTTTAAAAACCGTTGAATTGAATAAACTCAAACAAATATACAATTGTATCGATTTAATTAAACTTTGGTATTAGCAATAATAAAATAATGACCGCAAAGAAATCCATCGAGAGCAGTCTGTCGTCAACACGACTAGTAAAAATCTTTATATAAAAAAAATCTATAGTACTGTTCCTTGGCTTTTTTTGTGTCTTATATTTTATTTTATTATTAAGAATAAAATGAACAAACCCAAAGATCGAAGCTCTCAAATAAGACAAAAATTGGATTTCTTTTCATGGGGACTATGTACTGCGCCAACCAACAGCTTTAAGAAGTGCTTTGCCAAGTAGAATGTAATATATGATTGCAGGTAAGCTAGTCGTGCCGATGGGGTCTATTTGGGACCCCAGGCTTTTGGCTAGGACGGAGCAAAAGGTGGTGGAATATCTGTACGGATATTGATTTCCGCCCATTCGTCTAATTCGAACTGATTCCCTTGATCTTCATTTAGAGATTCCTCTTCCAATTCCAAATTTGGAACTGGAGTTGAAGATCCACTGTCTGAATTATCTAAACTCAAATCCTTCCATTCACTGCCACTCTCCATAATAAAAGTCTGTTTTATAACGTTTTGTACATCTTATTATTTAAGAAAATTACTTGATGGGAAAGGATGTAAAGACATTCCAAAGTCTCCCAAACATAATACCTAATTTATTAATGGACGATTTTTCAGCAATGACAAAACGAGTTTTAGTGTTACAATGGACAAATACAAATGGACGAAAGGACATCGATAACAAATTGTCAGTACAGTTAAACCCCCACTAACACTAAAATCGGGACCGTGTAAGTTGGAGTAGTGTTATTGGGGGTAAAGCCTGGCACGTGTCGAATACACACCTTGTATGTATTCGTCGACCGTCGACCGCCGGCGTGAATGCGACCGTTCAAGTTGGGGTTTGGCGGCGAATATTTCAACTCAGCGTGTAGTTCGGGATAGTGTAATTGGAGGGTCCACTGTATATGAATGAGAATTTGCATGCCAAAAATAAATATTGGAATCTCGGACTTATTCGAATCAATAGATTGATGTTGGCAGATAAAAGTTAACAGGATTTACTATTAAAATGGCATAATATAAGCATTACAACCGGTAAAAGAAGCTGTAAAAAGCTCTATGTCGTGAAGACATAAATCTACAGCAGACATAACATTGAAATTTATGCTTGAATATTTATGTCTAAATACAGTTCTTTTTTAGTCAAGGAACCTAAAGAACAACTAATAATTCGAATAAAGGAAAGAAGGACGATATATTTCGATGTGGTTAATTATCTTGATGACTTTGACGAATGTGGAATATACAATATAACGAATAAAACTACAATAATATAACTAAGAATGTATTTTCAAGGGAAAATTTCTGAACAAAGTCAGATAAGAAGATGAGATAAAAATAGTCAAAATATTAACACTTGAAGCTTAAATTAGCAATAAATATCAAAAGTATAAAAATAAACGACAAAAATAAAGTGGATAAACTAAAAAAAGAATTAAACAATTTTATTCGGAGAGAAATGTCATATTTCGAACTCGAAAAAAATCGTAGCAAATATTTGAACATTGCATTTCAACATCTGTTGACTTGCCGACCAACTAGCATTAAATCTAATCCACGTCTATTTTTTTCATTTACCGGTAAATAACCGGTAAGCCGGTAACGGGAGTTAAATATAAAAGATGACTTAAATATAAAATAAGTTACAGATTGGCAGTAGAATTCATGATTTGTCCCACTGTTTGTGCGGCATTTGTGCGCCGTGACGGATCGGTTAAAATCACTAGATATTGTCTGGTTCTTTGGCGTGCTATACAAGTTTTAGATACAGCCGCAGAGCTTTCGGAACATTGATTACATGGGACGCTCGGGTCTAACATGCGGTCGTTCCGGCACGCCGTACCCCCGCGTCAATGTCGTGCCGGAACGCTGTGCCCAACGCACTCGATACCACTGCCTGATTTATGGAATCCGGATAATTAAATAGTGCCTGATTAATTTTATATTTTTTACTAAACCATATGGAAAATACCAGTATTATTTCAAGCTAAAAAATAATTATCTCGTTTGTTATTAGGTTATTTTTATCATTCCAAAAACCTTATAATAAAGAATTCGTCCGATGAATATTCATCTCGTATCTATTAATACAAGACTCCTGCTCGGATCTGCTCGAGGGCCCTCAGGCATTGTCAACCCCGATTACAATGTGGACTATGTGCACCGTAGGACCGTCCCACTTTACAATCACGATGCATAATAGATGGAGAACTCTCCAGGACAATGATCTCAATACGTCTATACAAAACCGAAGTGCTATTGACCACAATGTCTCGGATTATGGCCCTCCTGCTACTCAAGCTGACTCTAGATTGGATTCTCACGTGTAGACTGGGACAAGCATTTTGTGCTATTATTAATTATGACGAAACATGTTGCTAGATGTATATGAATTGAGATTTTCCATGCTTTCACTCTTTTAATATATCAATGAGCTATAGACTATTATCAAAGTTTGATTTAAGTACACGCTGGCTCTAAAATTTAATAAATATACAGTTTTTTTACGTCAAATACACCCTTTTGCAAATCACATGCATCCATTTACAAATCAAATGCACCCTTTTGCAAATCCAATACTATTTTTTACAAATCAAATACAAGTAGTACCCCGAATTTAAGTTTTCCCGCTAATTAAGTTTTTTTACCAGTCCCTTCGAAAACGTAAAAATCCATTGTATTCATATTTAGTACCCCGAATTAACGTTTTTCCGCTGATTACGATTTTTTTATCAGCTCTTTCGAAAACATTAAAAACGGGATCCACTGTATTTAGTACCGCGATTCTAACCCTGAATTTATTTTTTTCATTAATTACGTTTTTTTAACAGTATATAAATTAGAAAAATCACTTTCGGGTAGCTCGGTACGTCGTACCGGATGCGAGCGAGAAAAAACATCGCACCCGTGGTAACACGTAATAAATACAAGTGAATATTGTTGTATTTATTATTTATTTTGTAATTGCGGACAATAAAGATCAATAATTAATTATTCTACATGGTTATTTTAAAATATTTATTTAGTTTACATGATCTGAATATACAGGCTAATTTTTAAGTTACGATACAAAGTGATTTTTTAATTTTCTATACTGTTAAAAAAACTTAATAAAGGGGACAACGTAAACTAGGGGTTAGATTCGGGGTACTAAATACAGTGGAACCCATTTTTTACGGAAGAAACTGGTAAAAAAACGTAATTAGCGGGAAAACTTAAATTCAGGGTACTACATAAATACAGTGGAACCCGGTTTTTACATTTTTGAAGGAACTGTTAAAAAACGTGTATATATTGAAAAATATTTAATGGTTTAACTTAATTTTTAAAAGGGTCAATTTGATTTGCAAACGATTGTATTTGATTTGTAAAAAGTTGTATTTGATTTGCAAAAGGGTGTATTTGACGTAAAAAAACTGTAAAAGTAAACATTATTAACAAAAATAAAATATGCTCAAAGAAGCTGTGAATCAGTATGACTGTATTAAATTACAGCGCGACACAGCGATTAACGGCAAGACCCCCTTCCGCCGCACCCCGCTACCGGCCCGCGTTCATCCAATACACGGCGCTGCAGCGCTGACAAGCAAGCAGTGCTAATGTTCCACATCGTGCGGAGTAACACCGTCCGCGTATTACCGTATACAGAATGTAGCTTTTTGTTTGCTTTGTTCGGGGCAGGTTTCTTTGTGCCCTAGACACGTGGTCGCTAGCTTCAATTTAAATATTGGTTCGACGCGAACGAATGTGGTTGTTGTCAGTCAGCGGAGGTAAAGAGAGAAGTTCCGTAATACAGTATACAGAAGGTCGATTCTTGTTTGCTGCGTAAAGCTTTGTTTGTAGCAGACTTGTATATGCCCCGCTGGTCTATATTTTATACTCGATTCACAAAATACCATCCTCTCCCCTACCTAGCCAAACAACTACACTCGGCTGCGTTAAAGCTAACGACCATGTGATCATGGTGGATACAAGAATGCCCAAACACATACTAATGCTGTTCTGTTCGCATATATCAGCTAATTATTATTTCTATATTAGGAGAAATATGTGTGGGGCTGTGCCTCGGTTGCCCCTAAGGACGAACCACCCCCGAATAGACACATATATTAACACTATACAGTCCGATTACACAACATGTGTGTTATCGCCAGGCCGACCGTTAAAGGCGGGTGACACAACATGTGTGAGATTATTCCGCCACCGCCTAGTGGGCGACTACACGCAGCTTGTGTTATGGTTTTTTCAAACGTTAGTGGCCGATCACACAACAGATGTGTTGTTTTTACTTTCGACCATAACTCAGAAATCTCAAACCTTTTCAGTGAGGGTCACACTTTTTTCAAGCAATTTTTTAGCAATTCTTTAAAAAAGCAGTCGGCCTCAGGCGTAGTTTAAACGCGTAACCGCGCGGACTGTATAGTGTTAATATATAAAAATGTATTTTTGCTTAGGGGTGCTGCAGCTCCACAGTGTATATAGACAATGTACTGGTTATTTTTTCTATATACTTTTTAAATATTTTTTGACCAAAAACAATACCGGTAAACAGTACCCCAGCCTCTGTATTCGCTGAATATGCGACTTCTTCTTACTCTAAACGATGCAAATGAATACGAAAGTATAACCGATCCGTTACAGAGGGACAGAGTATGAATTCAACTGCCGGAGGGGGTCTATTTACAATGGAAATTAGACCCCAAGTATTTCGAGTCAAGATATTAATGAATTGTTAACTTTTAAAATGCATCATTCTAAGAATAAAAACCGTTATTTATGACATGCTTCATAATTTGGTCGATATTTTGGATTTTTCAAATAATCAATAACACCGCCGACTGAATTCTCGCGCCACGTGTCGATTTCACGGTTTCTCTCGCACTTGGTACATCGTACCGGATGCGAGCGAGATGCGAATATTGTTTTTTATTTATATTCAGCAACTGCGAACAATTAGGGTCAATGATTATGTATAATATTTATTCTTTAGATTTTTTTAGACAAATACAAAAAAGTTTGTGACATGCAGGATTTATATTAAAAGAGATATTCGAGAAAATCCTGGAAAAACTTGGGATTCGAAATAGACTCCATCGGTACGGCTAGCTTAATGCACGTGTTTCGATATTGAAGTGCTTTCCAAAGACTAACCGAATAATTACGACTACTCCATTTAATTAGTAAAATCATAATCAGTTCAAACAAGAGGAAAATAATATTTTCATGGAACGTAACGAAATATTATGTATTTTTTTTTTCACTTCGCATTTTGAAATTTGATTCCAAACCATTTGGTGCACGCTCCTCGACATTGTCTCGGTAATCTCTATATAATTTCAATCAATGGGGGAAAAAAATTCCGAAAATCCTCCGACGCCATTCTGGGGTAGCGAGCCGAGAGCGCTGCAATGAAAGAACATTTTCCGGAATCGCTATGATTAATCTTTTGTGAGACTAAACGCCATTACGAATGGGGAATATTTGAATATTGGCGAATGAATCATGGGCATGCGTTGCGGAAATATTCGAAAGAAAAATGCTAAAGAGATATTATCAATTGGCGTGATTTATTATATGGAGGAAAGAGTGCGAGTAGAGATTACGCATCCAACAAATAATATATTTTTCCTTATACACGGGTTTATTTCTCTTAATAGAAATTTAGATAAACAAATTAGATTTCTGTTAGAAAAAATCCTAAGCAAACCTAAGACGGCTATAAGCTATTATTTTTCCAGAAAAATAACAAAAGCTTACAACAAGAATGAAATATAAAAATGTATAGATTGCAGTACTTATGTATTTGGCTGAGTCATAAATAACTTCCGATTCATGCAGACAGTTTATATTGTTTGGATTTACTCGCACTGAGTCACCAAACAAGGGGATTTTTATTATTCACTAGATAGATAGGTGGCCTGTCAGCCATTCGACAACTATTTAGTGTGGCAGACGTTACTTCGTCCTTACAACTTCGATGGCGACATTTTCAATGCGATAATGGAACAAAATCCATGTCAAACGACAAGGGAGTTTCAACACCTGGAAAATTTGGGGAAAGTCAGCAAATTTGGCATATGGGTACCACGTAATCTCAGTGACCGAAATAAGACAGACCGAATGTCTATTGCCACAAGCCTTTTGTGGACAGGACAATAACTGGCGATGAACATGTGATGATTACCTATGAATATATTGTCCGCAAAAGACAACGGTTGGATAAGGATCAACCACCCCTACTGGACCCTAAAGCCAATATTCATGGCAAGAAAATTTTATTGTGTGTTTGGTGGGATCGTCGAGGAATAATCCACCACGAGCTGATGAAGCCCCACCAACCCACCAACCTCCCACGTTGCTATCCACGAGACTGAGTTAGCCGTGCTCGATTTACCAACATCTAACGTCATGGGACGTTATACTAACACTTTGGACCAAATTTTTAATTAAAAATAAATAATTACCAGAGTTTAAATGAGTTTACATTTAGTATTCTTATGCAAAGCAACGTGTCCTCCCAGACGGATGCCAACTTCAGCGGATTACTGAAGTCAGGAGCCGCCCCGTCGCGGTCGAGGAGAAGAGAAAAGAAGGGCCCGGTCCTAATTGACGGGGCCCAGGTAGGAAAAGAAAAATTACAAGCATAGATTTATATATGTAGCCGGACCTGAAGGGTCCTAACAGCGGCTAAGTAGACCAAATGGCTTCACAAAGCAGCAAGCCCAGTAGCATACATGGTACTGCGTAAGACATAAGTATAGTACAGGATAATAATAAGTAGAATGATTAATTCAATTATACATATAAGAGCACAATGATATAAGTTAGTAAAATATGCTCGTACATGGCCAGGTGCTAAGGACAGCACCGTGAAAATCGCAGCGTCAACTAGTGCCTATTGCCCAGATAAAGTTAGTTATAACTAAATTATTATACAGGTACAAATATAGATAGCCAGGGCTGGAAACAGCATGAGTAAAACAGTATAAAATATTACATCTAGTTTGTAAAATGACATAATTGGTGAGAACAAGAATCTTAAAACTGAAGAACGGGGTACTACCCGGCATAGCCGGAGCGAGCCTCAACCGAAACGATGGAGGCAAGGCGCATTGGAAGTGTACTTTTGCGGTACGACTAAAGATAGCCAACCTTTAAGGGGCTACATAACGACAGTCAGTTACCTATGCAGCCCAAAGGAGAGCTTATAGACCGTGCCCATGTGGGCTAAGAGTTGGGGTCTGGGGATGCTAGATGGGGCCGCTAGAAATCAAGTCCCGATGACCGATGGCGCCAGGAGCCAGCCTGACCGCATCTAGCATAGTTTTCCTCGCGGAGTCGAGCTCCGGGCACGTCCAGAGGATATGGCCCGAGGTTTGCTCGTCGCACTCACAAAGGTCACAGCCAGGATTGTCTTTGAAGCCAAGTTGATGCAGCGTTAAAGGCATCATGGCCCAGAATGAACTGGGACACATGGTGGTTTGGTTCGATCCAGGGCATCGACATGCGCTTTTGCACGTCGGGAAAGAACAAAAAACTAATGCGGCCCGTAGTCTCTTGTAACCAGCGCTTCTGCCATGCGGACATGGCCGTGGGGTAGATGGTTGCTCTATGAGGTGACCAGTCTTGAGAGAGGTCCACGGGTGGTGCGATGATGGTGTCTCTGGTCAGGGCTTCGAATCCCCTATAGGTCAGCTAGAGTGCAGCTCGTACTTGAAGTCCAGCGGCAGAACTCCTGCTAGTACCGCAAATGCCGCAGTGGAAGAGATTGGATAGGCTCTGGTTAGCATAAGTAGAGGCAATCTTTGCCCTGATAGTATGGTTAATCGCAGAGCTGGAAGCCCTGTGGGCCTAGAAATTGGCTGCATACGTGACAATCGGGACAAAGATCGACTGTGTTTCAGACCCCATCCGGCCCCAGCGACTCTGCTGAAGCATCCGATTGCGTATTTGGCCCTCTCCATGATAAGTCCCGTGTGGCACAGCATGCCTAGGTTGGAGTCAAGGGTGATCTCAAGGTATCGGCCGGATTTACGAATTGAGAAATTATATATACGTTTAGCAGCTGCAAGGAGTTCATGAAAAACTACCGGAAAAGCGTCCTCCACTCATCAATCGGAAAGGCGTTATCCCCTGTTACGCGATAACGCCAGATCGCACACGGCAAAAGTGACTCAAGAAAAAATTCTGGAGCTCCAACTGGTATATTTTGCCACTTCCATCCTACTCGCCAGTTCTTGCTCCTATGGACTACCACCTTTTCTGTATCTTACAGATTTTTTTTTAAAGGAAAATCAATCATGCCCTCGATTCTTTCTTTCAGTCCAAAGGCACCAAATTTTATTACAAAAGATAATTAACCAATAAGATGGGAGAAGGTTATATTTAACAGTAGTGAATACATTTAAAATTTAATTTACATGTATCGGACGTGTGTTTGAGATCATCAAGAATGTTGGGCTTCGTCTTGAGAAATTCTCATCACATACGTAGCACCATAGTCATACGAGTGCTATACGATGCATTGGTTGGAGACTTGCTCGAATCAGGTTCCCATTATATGGGCGCCTTATATTTTATCAGATTTCTCCTCAGATTGGAGGAAAATACAAAGAAATTTCTTAGGTATCTCTACGCGGGGGAGTTTGGTTTCTGCAAGTTTTATGCCAGTGCATAGGTGCAGGGCCGCAGTGCTCTTATCCCTCAAAAGAAAAAAACAAGGTCGATTCCACCAGCCGGCGCTACTGGCATTGGTTGTACGGTACATAACCCGCTGTACAGTGGAGTTGTCCCCTTATCAGGCGCCACCTCTCCTACCATCGAGGCTCGTTTCGCCATTGTGCTTTCTTTACGCCAAATGCGAGGACAGGTGCTCTCAAGGACTCTCAGTAACAAGGCCTATCCTCCTACTTAACCCACTTGGCTGGCCGAATATGGATTTATTGGAGTCAAATGCTCGCCATTTCGTTGATCTTTTTGTATGAGATTTTGCAATTTTATATAACGGACCAACTAATGACGGTTTTATTTTTTCCTTTAACATATAGTACTTTTATCTTTATTTTTTACATTATTTTCTTTATTCAATGTGCACTTTTTTTATTTTGTTGTTATTTTTATATCTTAGATTATGTATTTTGTTTTTTTTCTGACTATTCTATTTGTGTTTTTATGCGTGATTGGCGACCTGGGTTATTCTGTAATGCCAATCACGTCTTTAAAATAAAATAAATAAAAATAAATAAATAATATATTAATATAATGTTGTATTTTTTTTTAAAGCAAAATCCTTTGCATTTAAAATTTAATCCAGTTCACTCCTATTTCATCATCAAATTGTCGCGATAAACAGATGTGCTTGTTTATTTTTTACCATAAAAAGTATTATTAATGGTGGTAGCACTCTCGATAAATGTCGTACAGGGCCCTTGGCAATGAGAGTAGAGGTTAGCCTATTAAATTCCACAAAGTTCTGTTGGAAATGGCGTCTGGGAATTGAACCCAGGGTTCACATTTTATCTGTCCCGTTTCAGCGTTCACATAACTATAAACTATTATTTTATTTTAATCTACAAATATTGAAAAAACTTATTAAATTTTACCTAAATCTAATATTTGATTCTCGTAATTAATAAAAACATATATTTTTTAGGTTTCATCAACATTAATGATTGCAATAATCTTTTGGGAATTCATAAATAATCGTGACATTTAACAAAATCGTCGACTCTTTAACCTAGCCACGCCAATTTGGGACCCCAAGTTTTTGATTTTTCTCGAATAACTCTTTTAATATAAATTCTACATGTCACAAACTTTTTGTTTTTGTCTAATAAATATAAATAATCATTGACCTAAATTATCCGTAATTGCGAAAAATATAAAAACAACAATATCCGTTTCATTAGCATGATGAGCGCGATGTTTTTTATCGCTCCGTACTGGATATGAGCGAGAAAAAACATTGTGCCAGTAAACCACAAGCGACGAGCCGGGAGCGTCGGTTGCCTCAGTCGCGCCGAAACATCGTCGTGTTCGCACGTCACTTACGCGTCATATATTTGATCAGTAAAAAAAATCCAAAATGTCGACCAAATTATGAAGCATATCATGAAGAACTATTTTTATTCTTAGAATAGCCCATTTTTTAGCATTTTAAGTCAGATATTTGTGAAGAATTCATCAATATCTTGACTTGAAATGCCGGGGTCTATTTTCATACAAAATAGACCCCATCGGCTAGAGCCGTTGGTTTCAAGCCACCGTGACGGATCGGTTAAACAAGTATTCATTTATATTCCTATTCATTTCACTGTGCATTTGATTCAAGTGCATCCAAGCGTTGATTTTTTCGGGTTGTAAATCCAAAGCACGCAGGTGGCTCATAATTCAAAATACAAGGACGGTCATCAAAGATATTTATGGACAAGCGAACATTCTAGAATGATTTATTTAACAATATCAAAAAACCTTTGACGCCAGAAGATGGCAAGGATTGGACACTACTCCGAGAAAGCCGACCACGCCTTGAGATCGAACGGGGATAGTTGATCATCAGTTAAATCCCTTTGTAGAAGTAATTTTCAAAGGAATTTCAAGTCTCATTCTCATATCGAGATCATCTGTTTGTAAGCAAAGGAAACTTTGCTTCGAATCTACTACCAAAGGAATCTTTGGGAACTTTTACTTCGAATCCAGTACCAAAGGAAACTTTGGGAACCTCTACTCCAACATTCAGTACCAAAGGAATCTTTGGTAACCTTCTGTCGCCGTACCAAGAATATTTTCTTCATCGGAACAGAGATAATCCTATCGAACTGACGACACCAGTATTTCTTCAATAATCGTCATTCGAAGCGATCGTCAACTACCGGGGTGTAATAATTGTGGGATACCATATTTTGGTACTACTGTCGCGCCCGACATCCTGGTGCTTGTAGGCGGAGATACTCACTCACAAATTGAGAGTAGAGCAAAATACGTCCTATCTAACACCGGCGATTGGGGAAAAACTAATTGTCTAAGCTTCGCCAGCTCCAAGTGCTTCGGTGTTATCGTTAAGGGCTCCCTCAAGAGGCCGCCGCTTGTTGGCTTCCCCGACGGAATCAATTTCTCCATTAAACCAGCGGGTCGATACCTAGGTGTCACACTAGATGGCAACCTTCATATATTGACTCGCACCAATCAAATTGTTGGGAAGGCCAAACACTCTATAGGTTGATTCAATCGTGTGGCGGGAGCGGACTGGGGATTACGTTACCCCATGATGATACTGTACTATATGTGCATCTATATACCCATCGTAACATACGCCAGTATTTTTTGGGCCCACCGCTAGTTTATCTCTGGTTCGGAGACGCTTTCTTTTGGGCCAAAGACTACCGTTTATTACGCTAACCAGGGCCTATAGGACTGCCTCTACAGCGGTTCTGTCGGTTCTTTCCGGCGTTCTGCCACGCGACTTGGAAATCCAGATATGGGTTGCTGGCTGGTTGAACCCTCGTGGCTATCGAGTATATCTTGGGGACCAGGACATTCTCCCGACCGACGTCGAAGCTTTAAACCAAACTGCACTCAAGAAAAGACTCCATAGGTTAGCGTTAAAGATATGGCAATCCTGTTGATCTCCTGAGAGTACGGGCAGAACTGGTTTCCGGTTCTTCCCCACTAGTTCGAGTTAAGCTGTATTAGTGTGTTCCTGACCATTACGTGTCCCAGTTTATCACGGGCACGGCTCCTTTAACGCCAACCTTCATCGGCTGAGTCTCAGGGATGACCCGACTTGCGAGTTTTGTTCTTCTTCTATTCTTTGAGAATGTCCGGAGTTTTGTCCTGAGAGAGAGACTATGTTCAATGTAGTGAGTCGGTCCCCTGGCCCCGTCTGTCACCAGGACCTTGTCTCCTCCATCCCTGCTTACAAGGCTTTTGTAACTTACGCCGGCTAAGTCGGAGCGAGATTCTCCTCCCTTAACATATTACTCTTGCCTTCGTAAGGGGTATTTAGTTGCGATGGTTGCCACGAAGGCTCGTCATAGGTAGTCCACATTTAGACTCACCGTAGGACGGACTCTCCAGGAAAACCTCAGCCATATTTTGTTATTATTTATAATACTTTTGTAATAATATAGATTTTATTTATTTATAATGCAGATATGTTAAATAATTGTAGTTCAAAATGTATGGTTGACGAATAAAGAAGCTTTACTGACGCGCCCCCTTAACAAAATGGTGGCAGCGGTGGGATACTTGTTTAATATTGGTACTACTGTTGCGCCCCCTTAACACAGGCATGTCTTCAGAAAACAATTATGTACGAAAGTAGAGGTTCGTCAATAACGTGATAAAAATTGTAACATCCTAAACGATCTCTTGAATATCACTCCACAAGCTCAAAACGCCATGTTAATTTATTACATATGAAAAAATCCATCCATGTGTGTGACATGACAATCCAGTTTCGCCAAAAACAATGGCACCCTCATCAGACCTCAGATGTCTGCGACAGCTCGCCGCTTTGGTCGACAACGCCTAGGGCCCAAATTTGTTTGCGAAAATTAACGCAATTATCTCACACAAGTCCCCGACCATTTGTTTTATTCATTATTGTGAGCCGAAATAATAAGTTTTGTCCAATCACAGGCTTTGATAGCATCGTCAGATATTAATTTCGGATTAAAGGCATTTATCGGTTATTGCCGAAGTTTGATTGAAATCCTTTAAGGGGGTTGATTGAATTTCAGATTGGATTCGCGATGGTCCCTCGGCGGTGTGGCCGATGCGTATTAGTAAACAATCATCAATCTCGATTGTTATTAAATTTAATCTCTTCGTTGCAGAAATTAAAAAAATAATATGTATAATATTATATTATATCTCCACAACTTTTCCACGTTTTCCATCATTTCCAAGATTTTTTTTAACAAACCTTGTATGTGTGTCGGAGGCCATTTTGAATTCGTGTGTTAGGCATTCAACGTCACGGATCCAATCAGCAATATGTAAATATTGAAAATTCACGGACGAGAAGCCAAATCAAAGTATAATTTTCAGCAAACAATGAAATGTGTGTCTGTGTGTGAGCATGGCAAAGATCAAAGAGATCCGTTATAAGCGAGGACCGCAAATTTTTGGCGAAAAATTACGTCGGGTAATTGACAATCGCTTCATCTTTGGCAGAATAACATGTTTTTATTCATTAACATCGTTTTAAAAGCATGCCATTTTGGGATTTCAGAATTCGTTAAGTTGTCGAAATTCCCTGATTTTTGGAATTTTTCTAAAGTCAATCCTATTTTTAAAAAGGGCGAGTTACTGGAAGTCCCAGGAAATGGAGGTCCAGGTCGACGTTATCTATAACGACTTCGAAAAGACGTTTGATAAGGTCAGTCACACAAGATTCATAACCAAATTAAATAGTTTTGGATTTTCGGACAATCTCGTACAATTTTTCCCTATTTATTTAAAGGAAAGGAAACAGTACGTGATACATGACTCCCTAACGTCATGTGTCCTACGATGCACTTCTGAAATTCCATAGGGTTCTAATTTGGGACCATTATTATTCATTTTATTTATTAACTTATTAGTCCTTTTGTTAAGGGGGCGCGACAGTAGTACCAAAAAGGTATCCCACCGCTGCCACAAAGATGGTAAGAAATTTTGCGACAATCGATACCGAAAAGGTAACCCACCGCTTCACCAAAGATGTTAGGGGACGCGACTGTAGTCAATAAATGGATACGTCGCTGCCTCAGTATTTAAGGCACCCGAGCTCGCGTATCAAAGGTGCGACCGCTGGCGCCAAAACGTTCCTGGATCGTCAGGTAGTTGACGATCAGCGCTTCGAATCAGGATTAAAGTGAAACACATTTGTTTGTAGATGATGTTTATTGAAGGAATTTGCGAAGATTAATCGTCAGTTCGATGATAGGTGTGACGAAAGGATCCCAGGGCAATATCTCGGTACCGAGAGGACGATGATGAAGATTCCAGAGACGTATCTCCGGTACGAGATGGTGATGAGGATCCCAGAGACATCTCTGGTACGGATAATGATGAAGATCCGGAGACGTATCCTCGAAATTTGAGAAATCACGGAGATGTGACTGCCATGACGGCGCGAGCCAATGTCTGAATCAATGAATGCGTCCAAAATGGGACATATTTATACCCGGTTCAGAGAGTCACGTGACGATGATGTCACCGACTTTTAGCGGGAACCGTTTCCCGCGTAAAATGTGTTCTGTGACACAATTTACGTAATAAGGATAGGGGCGCACTCGAGAATAATACGGATGATAACCCAGAAATAATACGGACGGACTATGCCGGTTTATAACATGTCCTTAATTCGCGATAGAAATCATTTCCGGTGATTGCAGAGTGGAAGAGTGCAGTAATTACCGATGGTGCGTTTTTGGGAACCTATGTTGTAGATTATTATGAATGTGGAAAAATGCAGATTTTTTTATTGAATTCATTATTATTTATACATTAGTTCTATTCTTTGTTTTCGCGACATAATTTTCAATGGAAACTGTCGTAAAAGTGTGCGCTTTTGTTTTAGTTTATGAGTATTTTTTTCTCCATTGATATTAGG
Source organism: Philopotamus ludificatus (assembly GCA_022495035.1). NCBI lineage: Eukaryota > Metazoa > Arthropoda > Insecta > Trichoptera > Philopotamidae > Philopotamus > Philopotamus ludificatus. The sequence continues at coordinate 1,990 of JAGXCT010033703.1, read as the reverse complement.
CTTAGACCACATAGTCTTTCCTACCCTCGTGAGCTTCGATAATATGTTTTAATTACGTTTAGAGCAGAAGATGAGCGTTTTGCTGACGCAATGGTACTTGGAATAGTTTAAATCAGTTTTTCTAGTAGATAAACTTCTCGAAACCCCCACTCCATGAACTTTACTAATTCACGAACAGATTTTTTTGAAAATTCGGAGCTTTAATAAATAACGGTAAACTCCATAATTCATTCAAACCATAATTCACAATTATTCAGGACGTCTCGAAAAAAGTCTATGAATTCATATTTGTATTCTTGTACTGTGTTATTTAAACAAGAAGGGTAATTTCATCTTGTAGGTGCTACTGAATGTAATCTTCTTGCTACAAACACCTGCAAAGAAAGTATTCGTTTTGAAGATTTAGAAAAGAATGAAGAAAATCCATTTAGAGTTTGGCTCTTCACCGCCGCATTCAATTGATTTAGGTCAGCAAACCCGCTTTTATTCCACACGCTACTATCTTTGGAGACTAATAGAAGCCAACAAAAAAGTTTGGATTTAACTTCACAGCCTGTCAGCCATTCAACCTTAACATTATTTGATAATGAAAAATGTCTAGTATATTATTGTGTTTACTAAATAAGTTTGGAAGAGGCTGGCGTGGTCTACCAATTTTAATAATATTATCTTATCATAATTTCTATTCGAAAATAGAGTAATCAAAATTTCTTCGACACTATTGCTCATTAGAATAACGATAAAATAAAATCTACAAATATAAATATTAAAATTATTAATAAATAATTATTTATCGTTGTTTATTGTATGTCGCGAACCGAAGCCGCGCATAGGAGGTCGAGATCGTGTATACGAATGTGCTGCGACTTGGCAGCACGCGTTCGGTCGTTAAATTGCATACAAAAACATTAGTTTCGCTCGCTGAGACCCTACGCCCAAATAGGCGACGGTACTGTATGCAGTCGCGCACGTATAGGTCGTGCAGCGATCATAGCGCACGCTTTGCCCAATACATTCACGCGCGTATACAATATCCTGCCGGCCGCTTCCAAAAATATTTAAATATTAAATATTCAAACCTTAAATATATGTTTCAATGTTTTATATTTTGCGAGTGTGCGGCGCACACCTAGCACACCCTGCATATACGCCACTGGTTTATGTATTTGCGGAGTGTATATTAACTTTTAAAGGATCTATTCGAACTGACAGTAATATTTTTTTATGATTAGGTTGGAAGCGCAGTTCGCAAAAGAGTAATGGCGTTAATTGTATTGTTTTAATACATTTTATTTATATAGACGATGGGCAATTATTTATTATTAGATCGTTGAATGTGGAGCGATTTACGACGTCGATTATTCGATCGAATGCATTTCGCGAGTTGCATTGTTGTGCTGGCGGGTAATGGCCGGGCTTCGCGCTCTCGCGGCCAAAAAAAGTTAGTTGCGGCTGATTGTGTAGTCGGTAAGCAGCGCGCTGCAGTGCCGACGCGGTCGAAGAGCAGCCGCCGCAGATAGCGGAAAAACGTGGTTTCACTGTATATTCTATCATTTAACTCTTTAACTGCTAGAAAAAATTACATAACTATATCCCGACCGCGAATAAATGTTGTTTATGCAAAAATGTAGCTAAACATCGAATTTACTAACGAAACTTATTGTCATAAACCGGCATAGTCCGTCCGTATCATTCCTGGGCTCTCAGTGATGTCATCGTCACGTGACTCACAAGACCGGGTATAAATATGTCTAATTTTAGAGGCATTCACACTTGTTTTGTAATGTCTTGTTATTGTTTGTCTTTTTTATTTCTTGTTTATGTTTATGTTTCTGTCGTATGCATGTCACTTTTATGCCTTGTTCATTTCATGTCGTCATGTTTTGTGTAATTGTCCCGCTCCCCAGCGTCGTGACGAGCAGTGCGCTAATGGCTGTAAATTAAATACGAATTGGCCCTAGCCTCGTCTGATTATAACGGAGGTTTTGAC
>JAGXCT010033702.1:11845-29131 GCA_022495035.1 Philopotamus ludificatus | reverse complement strand
ATCAATATTTTGACTTGAAATGCTTGGGGTCTCTGAGAGACCCCCTTCGGACGACTCGCTTGTTTTCGAATGAAGTCGAAGCGCAATGAATGATAATAAAGATTTTCAATTTTAAACTGCCGATTTCCGAAAAAATTGTTAGTTACCACGAAATAAACAGACAAAGGAACGCGCGAACAATTCAATTAAAATTAAATACAATTTTTTAAAAGTCTGCTGCCTTTCTCATTGAAGATGAGCCAATTGATTGTGCTTACGTAACTAACGAGTAGAGATGATGAGAAATTTTTAATGTTTGTTAACAACCACAACACAATTTCGTATGTATTGATATTATATAATATAAGTATTATCTAAATAAAATAATCCACTCGAATTTATGAGCTACTTTTTCCTTTCACGAATATATAAAAATAAAACAGATATTTATTGAGAAAATGAATAAGAAACAACTATAGGATTTGATCTGATATCCGATAGTATCAAGTCAGAAAAATCAGATTTTTCAATAAACAGGCTTCTAATCTAACTATTATTTGAAAGCACACATATTCACTTATAAAAATCTTGTAGCAATTCTTCTACATTTATTATAACAATAATTTATTTACTCTCGTAACAATAATCTGTTTTTTTTTTATTTTATTATTTTATTTATTATACTAAGTCCCCCTAAGGAGGAACAGGAAGTGTCGACAGCAGTTGTCCACCTCCAAAATAAAAGGCTCCACTATCCCCGAATGTAAGCATAGATTTATAATTTCACTCATTCATCCGATGGTTACATGTTTTCAGCAATAGATGTCATTAAAGCATAATATTTATTATAATGGCACTACCGCCAATTTTCCTCTCCAAATTTAAATTCAATAAAACGTTAAAAAACGTGTCCTATCCATATTATCCAATCGCAGATAAATTAATTTATTAATAAACGTGCCAAAACGGCCAACAGCGACAATACATCATCGTAACCCTTTATGGTCCACTCGCGGTTTTGCATAACGCTTCCACGGCGCTGTGGGCAGTGGCGGAGGCAGCTAGCAAGGACGACCGGTTCTGGAACATCTTTGGGTCACACAACCGACAGGAAATGTCCCTACAATCTCTACTCGCATTCCATTGATCACACCTCTACGGTGGCGGATAAAACATTCGGAAAATGAGGTTCGGAGGGAGGTCATTCAACCCGACCGACCGTTGCTGAATCGTATTTGTGGCGTAGAAAAAAAAATGGTGCCAAATTTTGTTTTCTTCTGACGCATGCGAGCCAAACGGATATTTGACTAGGTGACGAATGCGAATATCGTTTTTTTTTACTAATTTGTATCGTTAATAAAACACACGCATGAATATTGATGTCGAAATTTATGAATATGGAGATGACTTCCTGCAGCACACCTGCGAATGTGCTGTTTGTTTCATAATTTCGTGATGATTTATGCCGAATATTGTTTTATTAAGTGTCGTAAAAATAGATCAAGGTTTCAAAAATACGTTATAATAGAAGTTGTAAAGTGATACAGAATCTTAACCGTGACTTGCGTATCATTTTTTTTGAAATTTCTTGGTAAATTTGATTATACATGTTTTTCACTTCAAATTCATCCTAAAAATTAAGTTAAACGTGTGCGTAATCATATGTCATAATCAGATTCCTCACTTTTAAAAAAATATGCTAAATATGATTTAGATCTGTTTCCATTTTAGGAGCTTTTTCCACGAAACTAGTTAATTTAAAAAAAATAAAGGTTGAATTTGATTTGCAAAAAGTTTAATTTGAAATGCAAATGGTTAAATTTAATGTGAAAAACCATACATAGAAATGATTCCAATGCTACCGTAAATAAATATAAATCTGAAATCTAAAAAATAGCGTCTTTTGAATTTTTATAATGAATTTAAATAAACTTTGACTTTTTACAATCCGTTTATCTGGTTCTTTTTGAGTTTAAAGAGTAATCCGTTGATTATTTATAATTGTTAGCGAATTTCACTGTCAAATATTAGGGCATACGTTTCGTATTTTTTTACTAGTCTACTCCTATAGCGCTCCTATAGAGTTTCTTTCTATAGCGCCGTTTTCTGCAAATCGCTTAATTTTCAAGGTCAAATTAAGTATTTTGTAAATATGTAATACATTTCTGCCTTTAATTAACTACAAAATATAACACGCGTGCGTATACAAACTAAAAAAACTAATACTAGCTCATTAAAATATGTGAATGGTAAAATGATCAATATATAGACTTCGTTCAATCTATAAAATACAATTAGGTTGCCTAGTCTTCTATAGAACGGGTTACTAGAGCGTCGTCCCTATCTCGGCGCTATAGGAGGGTTGACTGTATATATAACAAGATTGTTGTAAACTCTAGGAAGTCAATAATAAATTACATTAAAATATAAATATAATAACATGACTTCAACATCGAATTAATATAACTATTTTTTTTTATTAATCAAACCTAGTATATTTTATGATAGTAAATAAGGGACATGGGAAAATGAGATTATTTAATTTCTTCAAGCTCTAACATTCATTAAAAATACTTAATCGACAGCTAAATATAATTATGCAAGACAATGTAACATAATTAAAAAAACATCCTACTTTATTGACCAGGTACTTCTTAAAATCCTGAGTAAAAATACAAGCAGTGTACGTTAATTGTCGCTACTTTTTGTTGTTAAATTAGTACACTTATCCCTGACGTATCTTAATATTAGTATCCATATTGGATGCTTACTTTATAGTTAACTTTCAAAAGTTATTTAATATGTTTTGGTATTCTTGACGTATTTTTAATTGTGAAAGAAATGGTAAATATGGAAAAAAACGAACAAGAGTATCATAATTATGATGTCTCAGCTTCCGTATTCACCGGACATGACACCCGTAACCTCTTCCTATCTTACAGATAGTAATACCCTACCTAAAGTATGGCACTGTGAAAACATTTAATAAATAAAGACAGAAATTAAGCACCATAATAAAAATTCCATTCCAAAAGTTATTCCAAGATTGAAAAAAGTGGTGGCACAGGTTTATGATATATCTGATGGGTACTAACTACTACGAATGGAACAAGATTAAAATTGATGAATAAATAAAGCTTCTTAGAGAGTAACGTAAATTCTGCGTATTTTTTAAATCAAAACTCGCAAATAAATCTAAAAAAAAATAACGAGATATTCTATACAATAATTCCTATAATATTATTGGCTTGTTGAAAAGGGGATTTTCAACTTCTCTTGAATTGATAATTATTTTTGATGTTATATTTTTTGATAACCGTGTTAAATAAAGAAATCGGCGTAAGAAATAATTGATCTAAACTTTCTGAACCGTGTTTTTTCAAAATCTTCTTTACAAAGTATTGGAATAATATTTAATTTAATTATACAATGATTGATTCGACTTTAATTCTCATTTTTAATCGCGACGATCAGCGAATAAAAAAGGTATGTGTTTTTTAATAAATAAATCATCACAAAAGACGTTTGTTTATTTCATCGGGAATCGTGTTAAATTAGCTATCCTAATAAAATTTATTATATCTAAAGCTGTAATATGTATAATTTATAGCAGTAATATTACATGCAAAAACGCATCATCTCGGTCACAGTCTATATGCCGTCCGGTTTAACGAACTGAATCCCACTTGAACATTTTCATAAATCACAACCACACTTTTTTAACTAAAAAAAATTAAATTATATCCACAATTTTCAGATGTTTCGCAATGGTATATAGAGAAAAAATCCTTATTAAAAAATGTGTACATCAATAATAATCATAGAAATCATACGACCGAAAAATCATTGATTACTTTCGAACGATCGGTAGGTGAAATTTCGTATAAAAAGCCAGTCATTGTCTCTTTATTTTTTTTTTCAACTAGATATAATATCGGCTAACTAGCGTGAAACATAAAATTTGATGTTTTAAATTACAAAAGCGTAATATTCGCAATAATTGTATTTTTGTAACGGAAATTTTCTTGCCATCAATTTCATGGGTTTTGTAAAAAATAAAATCGTATGCAAATGTATGCACGTGTGCATGGCTTCGTTATTTAATACCGCCTGTATTTATGCTTACTGAAACGGGACAATGCACTTTGATGATTTTTCTTATGTACAGGATATCAGATTGCAATCAAAGCCTCATTTACTTGCGTGCAATAGAAATAAAAAAAACATATTTTATAGTATTCTGTAATTGTAAATATAAACATTTCCTGAAAATTAACTGCTTTTGAATTAAAGTAACTATTCAAGTGAATTTTTATTTCATCCACGTTATAAAGTTGTTTTTTATTGAAGCTATTTAAGAGATAGTGGTCCGAAAGGCCAATGTCTGGTAAATCCGGAGGTTGTGGTAATTCTCCCAATTCGGCTTACCCATTCGATTTACTATTGCGATGGGTTTTAAATGTTTTCACATTTAACAAAGGCGTTGAAGTCTTTCCGATGATTGCGCTATTATCCAAATCTTGGATTCAATGACAGAATTCAGGATATCAACGTCGAAATTTGAAGGATTTCCTGATTTAGGGGCATCTTATAAATCTCTATTACCGAATTTAAATTTTCGAAACCAAAATTGGCATCTGTAAGAATTTTTAATTAATTTCCTGTACCCATAATGTTACATTATATGGAAAGAAATCCATTTTTTTTAAATTACCCTTATTATTTACCACCTTTTCCCATCTTTCATATATTTTTTGATTCTCTTCATATCAAAGCTAGAAGGTTTCGACGCAAAATAGAAACCAAAACGTTTTTTTTTTGTCTACATTTTTTATTATCATTAAGTGAATGTTCTAATAATCTAAATATGTAATAATCTGAAGGTTCTATGTTTGGCAAATACGGGAGATGCTAGAGTACTTCCTAATTAAGTTATTTAATTGTTTTATTGGGAATTTTAGCTTTGTGGGAATGACCATTATTGTGTAGGAGAATACATATTTTTTATGGTTTTAATAATATATAATAAATAATTCTACTCATATCCTACCAAATGTAAAAAAGGAAACCAGGGGCGCGCCGTCGGTACGGCCAAATTGTGTAGCGCACAAAGGTACCAGAAGGTTAAGTGCGTCGATAGATATGAATGCATTTCAACATTCTTAAAATCAAAAAAAACGATTAAAATGTTCTAACTTTTTTTCATAAAATATAGAGGGGAGTATAGTTAAAGCTAATTAAAGTTCTGCACACCGGCACAGTCGGTGCGCCACTGAAGGAACCTAACGAAGGGTTAATTTTGGCTTTGGGGTTGGAACGGGTGTGTGTTTCTTTGAAAATTCATTGCCTATTCCCACTTAATTTATCGTAAAGCTATGTTTTTCTCGTCTCCGATTAAAATTCTTCAAAAAGATTAAGATCTTTGCCACTGTTGCTGTTCTTTGTTACACTCGGCCAGTTCATTCAGCAGCCAAATACCCATCCTTCTTACTTTTCCGAGGAATTTTAAATTTGCATTTATCGAGGCGATTTTTTGATAATTCTTCTCTATTTCGGCAAGGAAATTAATTAATGTCGTCATCAAATTTTTAGGGTCTTCCTGATTTAAAGGCATCCTCTAATACCTTATCGCACGATTTAAATCGTCAAAGCAAAATTAACATCTGTTTTCAATCACCACAAGTTCATAAAATCTCGTTGATGATTGTTGCGGTCATGGAGCAATCAGTGACGAATATGTTCTTTATTGTTTTCAGGCTTTGATATTTTACCCTTAATAGTAAATTTTTTTTTTAAGATAACAACAAAAGCTGACGAGCAACACAACTTAATAATAGCATACAAAGATGTTTATTTCGCTGTATCTGGATACAAATTGAACTGAAATGAGAGTATTTGAAAACATGTATTTCTTTTCGGATAACCTATTTTTATAAGACGATAAGAGGAATTTGCAATGCGTTATTGGAAACATACTTCGTATGCAAGTGTTAAAATATGAATTCACAATAAATCCGAGCAAAACGTGGGCGAAATGTTTGTCCAGCCTATCTGTCCATTGATGGACATATGATGTCATGTGGATTCTAGAAAACCGACGGCGGAAGAGTATCGAATTGAATATCGCAGATATATTCTATATGGTCGGATGGATTAGAGCGCGATCGATCTATACAGCGTTAATTTATTGCATATATATGGAAGTTGCAGGTAGGGCAGGTGCGTCACTGTTTACAGCTACCTAATTACTATGCTTAATTACTATTGTTCACGGTCTGCTCGTTTTTCCCATATGCCCCCGTGCTCACCGCACTAGCCAGCTCGTGTTGTATGTTTTTATCCGAGCCGACTCGGCAATAATTATATCACCATCGATACTGCGGATCGTTAATTAAAACAGTTGACCGCACCTGAAATAATTAGCCGATATTATTTTTTCACCCACAATTAATTCGAGTAATGCCAGCACATTATTATATCACAAAAGCAATAAATTATCGTTTTAACGCCCGGAAAAGAACTTGATTGCATTACAAATGATACTTTTGAACAGTGAAAAATTACTATGTGCAACTAAATTTAATTACCACTCGAATTATACGAAATTTATGCAAATTGGCTGCGCAAACAATTAGTAATTCATTTGATGAATGATATATGTGCACCGGTAGACGATTAATTGGTGGCATTTAATACCTGCTGTGTATTAATATAAATATTAATTTGAATATTGGATACAGGAATGATTTAAGTACAACGATCGTTAGTGTATATTATTATAATATTTATTTTGTATAAATTAAAAGTCACGTCACTTCAATCAAAACGAAAGTATGCCTATGTATAGTAATAGTTATTATTTTTGTAGCTCTAAAATAAATCAACGTTAAAAAGCGCCAGTAAAACATCTCCTTACAACGAACGAACAAATAGCCATAAAATCATCTTTTAGATAGGACCCTATTTTTGAGAATAATTCTTATTGTTTTAGAAGTTCTCATTGGAAAGATTGTGATAACTCTTTGATTACTCTAAGATTATTCACAGCGTCTACTATGTCTCAACTTAACAACATATCAAATAATTGTGATATAACTAAGAAAACCAAGAATTGGAAACATATCTTTCTAATTTTCCCGAACGAACTCAAAATTAGGTTAACACATCGCAAAGCATTGCATTACTTGAATTGTCAGCATCCTGTCTAAACAATACATAAAGCGTGCCTTGTTGATCTGCTTTGCCCGCGTCTTATCATTTCTAAGACACATTTTAAGACGCAATTGAGAACACATAACAAGAATTTATAATACGTGTTGTGATTGACTGCCCGGAAGATCAACATACTACAAGGTGGGTGGAAATTTCCCAAAGTTACCAGCTTAGTTCGGAGTTAAAGGATGGTAGAAGAAATATTTACTCCCAAAATTTTGTTTAACCTTGCTTTTAATTGTCCAATTGCCAAAAACAACACTAGTATAATGTCTCATCCTCTGTATACGTCGGAGATGCCCCTTTCGAATATGTAGTTGAAAAATACAGTCTCAGCTCTCGACTTACAACGGGGTTCCGTTCCGCCATCTTGGAAGCATGTCGAATCTCATACAAAAAATATAACTAGTAAGCCATTTGCTTTGTAATACGTTATTTTTTCTGTTTGATAATTTTTAGTGATTTGATTTTATTGATAGTTTTAATTTTACTTCAAGTTTATATTATTGAATTTTACACTTTAATATTACAATACTACACAATATATTTATTACAATTATTCTGGAGTATTTTAATCATCTTTGCTACTTATATCCATATCAATTTTTTAATTCCATAAATGAAAAGCTGTAGCTATCTATGTCTTTTATCACAATTTGTTTTTGTAGTTCTGTGAATTTATCTAGTTCTTTAACAATTTAAGGTTTTTTCTGTAACTGGTTCTTCCTCAATCTCAATCAAGCACATCATGGATTATGCATTCTTCAACATCATTTTCCATAAGTTGAATTACGTCTTCATTGTCAACTTCCCAATTAAGTTGTTTAACAAATTGTACATGAATATTGACTAATATCTGTTTTATTACCCCATTTCTATCAAAATGAATATACTAAATATTACGTTCTAAGAGTTTGTTCCATATAAATGACGTTGTTACGTTCGACCAGAGAAAGATTAGGCAATCGACGGCAGCATCTTATCGGTATTTTGATGCACACCCAAAATATTTGACATAAACTGAAAAAACGGTGTTTTAACGATTTCTCTTTTCGCCGTAAATCGAGAACTACATGCAAAGATTACGTTTTACAATCATTGAGGAAATAAATATAGAGTTGCAAAAAGTAGCTAAACTCCATATAGAAGATTGGAAAAAGCACCGGGAAATTGTAAGATAAACACACAAAATTCAGAGTGCCTTTTTCTGATTAAATCTCGTTTATATTAGGACCCGAAAGAAATCGGCATATTTTATAACCAAATGTTCGAGTAGAGTTATATGCGCATCCAGACATGGTTAAGCAAATATGTCTGTAAGTTTTTTGCTTAGAACTATTCATTATTTATGAGTAATAAAATTGTTAATGATTAATTATTATTAATGGTAAAATGTCAAAAGCAGAAATTGACGAAGGACACATCAGACATTGAATGATAAGTTTTTTCGACCACTAAAGCTATTAAATAAATTTATTATGTCATACCGACCACCACGTGGTTATCAATTTAGGTTTAAAGGTTCAAATCGGAAAATAGAAATCAAAAAATTGCAGCGAATCTGGTCGAGTCGGATCCTCGATTTAGGAATTATCGCAGAGACTCAAATCTCTAAGGTCTTCTGTACAATCACATTTGCAACGCATCGCTAAAAGAAATGGAATGGTAATTTGGACACCATACGTACTATCCTATAATAACTAAAAAGTGCGGAGAAACACATGCAATTCTTTGTTGTCGAGACAAAGAATTTGACACTTTTAACTAAATTGTAACTTAACACTCAAGCACCCGCTGTTTTCGGGCGAAACTTACACCTAAACCCGCATCTTTTCATCGATTTTGCGATTTTAATTTGCGATGTAAAAAATGCATAATACCTTTTTCCTATTGGAGATAATTTGGTCAAAAAAGAAGTATTATACGTATAGTATACTTATATTAGATTATTGGAATATTTAGATAAGAAATAAAATTTTCGGGCTGTGAAAATGATGATGTATTGTATTTTAGACGATAAAAAACAAATAGATATCCTAATGTAGTATGTAGGTAATTTTAGCTTTGTAATACAGGATGTGTGACGGGTTGTGCCACATAAATATTCCAAAAAAGTTATTTTGTTGAATGGATAAACTAAAACCTAAATTCGTAATGTGTAAGTACTGGAAAGTTTTCGATCCTAATAATCTATTATTTCAAGGACAGTTTTTAACCATAAATAAATTCATATATGTCATATATTTTACAAAGGGCATGCGCAGAGCAATGAATGAAACGTTGTCCAGTCGTAAAACTTTAAAAGAAAGCCTTTGTAGCGCATTAGATAACACGATTCGTGTGAACCCGCGTTAGTGCGGGACCGGGTGTTTACCGTTTACGAAAATCTCCGCACTAACGCGGGACCGGGTCCTTGAGTGTTAAGATGAAAAATGGATCACTTACGATAATATAAATCAAAAAGGCAATGGCTTCTCCGAATCAACACTCAAGAATATTTTATTATGAATTATTAAAGCTTGTGAAACAATTACTACAGATTTATACTGTCAACAATTGTCAATAATTGTCAAAGATTAAACGAGAAAATTGGGAGGTTCTGTCACACTTTTTATATTCCCCAGACCATGCTCCTTCCGATTACTTTATCTTCAGAGTCGAGTGGTAAGTCGAAAATCGATTAAAGTGAGTGTTTCGATTCAATACCGAAAAAGTTTTTAAAAAAGGAATTGAAAAACTACATGGAAAATATGAATTAGTCCTAATAATGATGAAAGTTGTAATTCATAAAAAAATGCGCGATTTCTTTCTGGTCCCCATAATATATAGCTCCCAATTTGTTGTTTGCTGTTGATGCTTTTAGTATACATTGTATTTGCATATTACTCGAGGTCCTCGGAAGATGTTTTAAATTCAATCGAGGGTATTTCCTGATCCTCCGCCGTTAGTGCTCTTAATGCATATATGGCATAAAAGAAGGCCCGAAGCCACTCGCAGAAGCTCGAGGGCCACTCGAGGGGAGATCGTCGAGCATCCACTCCTGGTGCGGAACGAAGAGTTGCGCTCGCAGAACATGGCCAATACAATAGCGGTGCTCGGTGGCCATGCAAGGCCGACGACCTTAAACTTGCCGTCATACTTACACGAACAATTAAACATCAGCAACTGACTGGCTGCTTCCGCAACACTCTTGCCGGCGACAATGCGCACGCCCGCGCCGCCGAAGACGCTCGACAGGTGACATTCGGCGTCGGAATTGTCACGAGGTCACGCTCGCCCGTAAAGTTATGCGAGACCACTTCATATTGACACCGTTTGGTTTCGGATAAAAATGAAAGTGTTCTTGAACATTTCGGCGGTGTCAAATATTTCGTCGTCACAAAAATGGATGCATAACGAACAATAAGTTAATTCATCAGAGCGAAGGTCGCGGCAATGTCGAAATCAAGGCTCCGTCCGATACAATATAATGAAGTCGTTTGTATGCCGCGTTTTTGAAACCCACCATATGCAGACACATTCGTTTTAATGATATGCAATATGATTTTTTGGCAGCACGGCAATTATATATTGTGACATCTCGATTTTATGTAAAATTTTTCATTACTGATCTGCATATTCTTCAGTGCATCTGATTAAATTAGACGTCGACTAGAAATGCATTCATCGGATCTCGGCGATCATTCACGCCCGTCGATTCCGACACACGACTCCAATTATTATCAATCATTGGCGGTACGCAATGTGAACGTCCTCGTAATTATATGAGAAATGCATATTTACATGTCAATATCAAGGTCTATTTGTTTTTAATAAAATCTGCAATTATTCAGTATGATACAATTACTCGCACACTGTGATCCATTTAATATATAATCGGATCATACAAAAATAATGATTTTTGAAATGGCCGCTTTCTGTCTATTGTTAAAAAAATATTAAAATAAAATTTAATTTTGTAAATTTGCCATAATTATAGAAAGCGGCGTATATGCATGTTTTTTTCCCCACTTGCGTCTATCAAAATCGGAATTGGTAATTCGGCTGACAATAGCTTCAATTACGTCGATATTAAATGTGTACACGCATTACATTTTTGTGTCAACGGGTCGTCCAAATTGTACATACATATGCAAATACAAGTTCGAGGTCACATTCAACGTCACTTTTGGCAATATCAATGCGGATGGCGTACGCCACACTCTGAATATTAGCATATATCATAAAAGGACACCTTCCGAATTCGGCCACACAATAAATATAAAAAAAAAATCAACTACGAATCTCTGAAAACTTATACGATTATAGTATTTTTTTAAATTTAATTTCCTTAAAACGTTTAAAATGTTTTTGTACCATACAAAAAATGGAAAAGAAATCTGAACCGCATAACAATTCTTCAATTTAGCGTTAATCTTGCAATGTGTGTTCGAGTGCCATTGTGTTGAAAGATAACACGAGTATAAATCTGGATAAGGATGAGATCAATTTTCTTTAATATGATGTGCGTGAATATTTAATTTAGGATTATTTTCAATTTCAGCGGCCAATGAATGCAAATTAATTTATTAAACTCTCCTGAAAAGTGATTATTCGCAAATAATTACAATAAAAAATGTAGTGTGGCATTGTTTTTTTTCATATATCCATCAAAAAATTTCATTCCTTATTATTACAGGGCATGGGATAAATTCGCACATCGTATTTGTGAGCTACGCCGATCTGATATTTATATGCACATCGCATCTAAAGGGTTAAAAGATTATCCTATATCACATTGTCATTTATAAATGCAGGATTAAGAACCACTTTAATGCCTTATGACAGGTAAACGGCTTAAGGTCAAGGTAGACGCTGGATAAAAACCAATAACACACATACTTCTAAATGAAAAGGTGAAATATAACTGAGATGCAAAATAATGCATATATACCGTTTAAGGTAAGGCCCGTAGCAGCTAATATTTGAAAGGCCCTTAAAAAAACTTAGTGCTGGAAAGCCTAGGAAATACCATTGGTTTTTTCTACACATCCTAATTTTTGTCAATGGTTGGTTTTAAATTTCGCTGTCCTTTGCCTCCCTTACATTTTGGTCCAACATATTGAGTTGCCAAATTGAGGTCCCTAATATTGCGAAGGCCGAGGCAGCAGCCCCCCTATTCCCCTTTCTGATAGGCCCCCCTGATCATTGCTGTATTAATACTATGGCGGCCGGGCATATATCTAGGCGAATTTCGTCAAGGGCAGACAATATTTTTTGAGAATTCACAAAAAGAACTTCATATATATATTTATAAATACATGCACACGTATGATATAATTAAAAAAGATGCAGATCCTAGATGTCTCTGAGATACCTGTACAACACCCTTTGAATGAAAATATGTACTCAATATGTTTTTCCAGTGGTGAATCGGACTTTAAAAAAAATGCTCGCTTCAGAATTGCACCGCCTTTTCGACCCTTAGATCCCAAGGGTGCGACTTATAAGTTACGGCTCATTAGCTTTATCCGGTCCCTAACGAAACGTGATATTCAATTCGTAAAATATATACTTTTATTTGTTACCGTCGTATATATTTGCAAAGTATTCATATGTGAGCAAAGTTTAATTTGCCAAATAAAAAAATGAACTGTTGAAAACCTCGGATTATAGTAAAAATATAAAATAGTACATATGAGTAGTGCTAGTGACCAATAATAGTTGACGAAAACGTGGTACGTGGCCGCTAACCATCGGCGGTTTATGGTACACATCCTGTATCATTGGCCACTAAGCATTGGGCATGGTACGACATGTGTACCAGCGGCCATTAAAGTGTTAAGATTAAAGCAATGTGGAAATGAAAAGCAAAAAAGCTTGCCGAAGATATAAATTTTTCATTTGTTATATCTTTCTTAGCAAAACTTTAAGCTAAGAGCCTTATTAACACTTTATGAGCCGCAAGGTTTTACATCAAACCTAGCCGGGGGGCCGCATGGTTTCATGTAATGATAATCCAAGCTAACATGCACGTGTATCCATCTGTGGTCAAATAGTAGAATTACAGTGTGCATCGTCATCAGAAAAAAAAATGCCAAGTCGGGGTATGGCTCTCACGCCAAAAGGCGTGAACGGCTCATAACGCTTGGCTACAAAATCACGCCAAAAGGCGTAAACCGCTCATAAAGTTTTAATGTAATCTGTAAATCTTTATATACCTTTATGACATGAACTAGGCGAGGCTAAAATGCTTAAGTGATGCAATAAAATGAATTTACGATATTTATACATGAATTTGTTCATTAAACTTTGCGTTCAATAAAAAATTCGGAACCTAGAAGATAGGAGACGATAGCTCAGATTTTCCACCCTTATGTTTAATATAGACCACAGCCAGCATACAGCTTGATGGATTGAATCAAAAGAACGCTTTAATTCTTCTAGAATGGCATACGCTAAGCGCCAACACCACCTGGCGGTTGTCAACTGGCTGCGACTCTGCGTCAGCGCAGCTTCCCCCGCTCAGTCGCAATCCCACGATTTTTCCAATTGGACGCACCGATTATCAAATGGACTGATGCTGTTGCGCACCGAGCGGTGGCGCGTACGAACACATCGTTCATAGTGATTTTTAATGACCTGGTTGAATAAACGGCGTAATGATTTCTACCATTGCGAAGGTCAGGAAAAGCGGTCAAGACTGGCATAACACAAGCGTCGGTGTGCAAGCCATGTGGAGATGCGTCTCTTTGTAATTACAGACGTTATTGACCGTGGTCGTAGCAAATTCGCGTGGGATCCGTGCCTCCAATATACGAACACTCTAAACGCATTAGCGGACAAGAGTGTGAAAGAAAACTCTCTACGAGTAGGAGTGAAATGTCGATTTTAAGCAACCAATAACATGTAAGAGATATCGACGCGATTTTAATTTATACAACACCGCCGTGCGAAACGTAACGCTATAACATTTAATGCGCTACTGCATGTCATAAAATATAGAATTAAATTATATTATTTGTTCAGTAATAAATGAAAAATATTTAAACAGATCTGAATACATATTACCGTTCAAAACACTGAACAGATTAACAGTCATGATATATCGAAAAGATAATTAATACGATTCGGTTAAGCGGCTATCCGCAATTAAATACTGATTTCTCTAACTGTTGCACGTAAAATTGATAACATGGCCACTTTCATCTGCAAAATGATTGTTGAAAAGCCCAATAATTCCGATGACTCACCAAGTAACAGTCGATTGGTTTTTCTCTGGATCGAGAGTAAGATCTCTGCAACTCCGTTTGCTTGAGGGCGTGAGCGATATGGAGGGCGCTGGCGTCAAATCTTCCATATTGGTGCGAAGAAGGCGACGTGGGATGAATCGGCTCATCTTTTGGCGATCTCGGTGATATTGGACCGCCGTCGACTGCGTAACTCCCGCCGTTTGTATGCGCTCTCCCAGTGACACCTGCAAAAAAATAATGCATTAAGCAACGAACTATTGCAATACAGTATACCCATAATTATTCGCGAATGAATTAGATTAATATTTAAAAAAATATTATCGTGTCTTTAGACGCACACTTCTAAAAAACATATAACAGTCTGAGATTTTCGGTGATAGTTAAAGTTAAGAAAATCAAGAACAAGAAATGGAAATAATAAATCTTTCTGTTAATTATTACAGCCAGAAATATGCATGAATCGATAAAAGGATCTTGAAAGTGGTTTGAGATTTTTTAAAAAGTATGACGGCCTTATGCTTGCTAAAGTTTTACCACTTAATGTCACTTCTCCAATTCAATCCATTGAACAAGTGATTATTTCTTTAATGAACTGACCTTCTTATAACCTTTTGTAATTAAAATAACAATTTGATTAAATTCTGGAAAAAATACGATATTGCATGCTATACATAGAGTAATTCGATCTATTTTTTTTTAACTAACGAGACCGAAACAAGTGAAATGTCTAAAATGAGGCAGATTTACAAGGCTTTGAAAATGTCGATAATGAAAACATGAGAAATGGTTATGAGTGATGCGGATATTATTTCCAATATCAGTCAACTAAGAGAGAAAGTGAATGGGGATTCAAGTGAAGTAGAAAAAAAAGTGATTAATCGGAACATGGCACTGACTTCTGTTGACATTTTATTTGGAGTACATCGACCGATGAAAATTCAAATATAAAAATATAATAGCTTATAATGATAGATCAGTTTAAACTACCAGAGCAGGCTGGATTCTAAAGTGGCTTCAGTACTATATACCATATTCATACCCTCAACGCCGACAAATTACCGAGGAGCATTACAAACTTCTAGGTTGAATTGGTATTGGTATTATCTATTTTTATTTTTTGCTTTAAATTACAACATTTAGTGTTAGTAGACGCCGTTGAAAATTTTCAAAGTTTGTCCCCTAAAGTCCAAAAACTAAGGTGTTCAACCGGTGTATTTTCTTAGTAATGGCCTACGGCGCTCAAACCTGGGCACTTACGATGAGACTAGTCCACAAGTTCAAAGTGACTCAAAGGGCGAAAGAGTGAGCAATGTTAGGTATATCTCTGGAAATCCTTAATGAAATGATCCGCGAGAAAAACTAAAGGGACTGACATTGCCACAAGAATCGCCCTACTACAGTGGCAATGGGCTGGCCATGTGCCCCTTTGGGAACTGGACTGGACTCTGGAAGGCATAGACCGAAGGCCGCGGACAGATCAACGAAAAGTAGGTCGCCCCCTGATGAGATGGAGCGAAATATAGTCAGATTTACAGGGACCATCTAGAAGAGGACAACCTGTGACCGAACAAAATGTAAAAAAATAGATGAGGCCTTCACCCAGCAGCGGGGAAATAAAGACTACACCTGATGAATAGTATTTTTAAACGAAATAAAAATTAATAGATTGGATTGTCTGCATTTTTCGATAATCGGGAGTGTACTGTAATTAACATGCACATATCCGATTACACTCTCACTGCGTTACGATAATCGACAGTGGTACTTGTAAAACTCGTTTTAGGACCAGAATCCAATAGGCTCGCGAAAACCTAATCGAGCATACATGAATTATCTCCGTCTCTATCTTCATATTAGTTATGTAGATCATTTCGACCACTTTTTGCCATCCGCTAGAGTGAAATCGTCAAAAATTATATACAATTGATACGTGTTCTAATTTTTTATGGACCGTATTACGACGATCCACATTCTCGTGATTTATGCATTACACAAGAAAAGATTGACGGCCATTATGAAAATCGTTTTTTTGTGTGCACACGTGGCATATTATTATCTGCCGCGCCTGGAAAAGTGTCATCACAATCGGCTTCGTAATTGGTGAAAATTTTTACCCAATTAACAGCGATGGAATAAGAACAAACAGACGTAGGCCGTGAGCCTGGGTACACGTGTGTGGCAACAGTACACGCACCTAACGCAACGTGCGATTACATAAACAACCGCGTGAAATTAATACCATGGTGGTCACCTGTCGACACCATAGATCATGGCGGTTATTCAATAGCCATCAGCCACATAACACTCCAAGGTATATTTATCTTTCGACGAGTTCGCTGACCGCATTCTACACATTGCACTGGCTATTGAATAACAGCAAGCGAATATGGGACAGGTACAGTCATTAGATGAATTGTGATAATTACCGATGCTCGCGTTCGTGTATCATCTTTATTTGTGAAACATTCGATGTGAAAGGGTGTGAGAGTTAACGGGGAACGAGACGATCGAATCGTTTATTCGTGCCAATTTTTTTTAATCGTCGTATGAAAAGATAGTTGCTTTAATCGAAACGATTATTTACGAGACGATGCACGTTAACAAGACAGCTAGATAATGGACGAAATTCTTTCTAATTCCATCGATGAATATATTAACGAATGCAACCTGCTTAATGCAACGGTATTGATGTCGATGTGACTTTCACCTTCGATAAATAAATCCGGAAGTAAATTAATTGAATTTAATCGTCCACATAATCAATAATTGATCTTTATATAAATTATTAATTGGATGAATGGATTCGATTGTTGTCGCGTGTCGGTATTGGACGTGGCGGCGATGGTGGTTGGGCACAATCATG
>JAGXCT010033701.1:0-42448 GCA_022495035.1 Philopotamus ludificatus | reverse complement strand
AAAGATATAAATTCGACAAAATAAATAAATAAAACTTATTTACATTTATATAGTAATAAAATGTTAATTGTCTCTCTACAGATCATCAGAATTATCTATAGATTTATGTTTATATTTGTAGTGGGTAAAGGATAGACAACCGGTAAAAAACAATCTCACTCCACAATAAACGGTCCGTTACTAAAAAGATTACCAGGATTACAATAGATTCCGTTTAATTGGGACACTAGTTTATCAGGATAGATAGTTGTTTGGGCGAAATCACAAAGTACAGAAACCAATTTAAGCTCCTTGCTATAGCGCGGTTTTTTCTAGAGTATGAAACGATTCCTCCTATAGTGCGCTGATTTCTATAAAACACATATTTTGTAAAATTCATTGCCGCCCCTAAATAAAGGTCAATACGCTTTGGTTGACATCAGAATATAACACGCGCTGGTAAATAAATCTAAAAAGAACAAGTTTATTTAAAATATGTGAATAAAAAATGTTTAATGTACTGATTTCGTTTAATCAAAAAAACTTAATCATAAATTGTATATTAGGTACCTAGTCTTCTACAGCGCAGTTTTCTGGAGCGTGGTCACTATTGTAGCGCTATATAAGGGTTTACAATTTTACCCTAGACTTTATTTACTCGAAACAATTGCTCAATTGAGACAAAATTTAGCGGAATAATTTGATGTAAATAAAGAACAAGGAATTTAATTATTTATTATCACAATACAATAAATGAGTAATATATTTAATGTTTATTTTTTAAACATCTTGAATGAGTTTAAGGTACCACAATTTTTTTCTAATGTAATATTTCATAATTTTTTTAAACATTCCTTTTAGCTAAACAAAGCTTAAACTGAAAAAATAATGTATTTGTAAGTTCACCGATATTTTAAAATATATATATAAACGATAGAACATCTCTAGCGTTACATCCCTAAATGGAATTTAGAATCCGATACAAGCATATCTAACAAGCTGACGCCATTTTTCGCCTTGTCCTATCTTGGACCAGGTTTCTTTAAAAGGACTCAATCATTATTTTGTGGACGTCCTCTCAATCTCTGCCTAATATGGTGTGAGCTGTAAATCCTGACATTTCATTCAATGTGACTTATCCATATTGGTTACTGAAACCCAGAGAATTTAATCACTGTAATCACAAAAATGACATTTAAGTCGAGTTCACTCAATGAAGATCTTCCACAAAACCCTTAAGCAAAGTCCCACCTTCAACGCTATTTTTATGTCAGGTATATTTAAACCTTAACGATGCGATACGTCGTTTTTTACAAAAAAAATCATAACTCTTTTATTAATCACTATATTAAGCCGAAAATTAAATTACTTGAACTTCAACATTTACAGGATAGTTATTGCTAAAAAAATAATTTATATCTTATATCAGGGGTCATCAAAGTTTTTTGAAACGGGGCGAATAGAATTTTTTTTTAAATATTTGACCAGGTTTGAACATGGTCTTTTGAATGGTGAATTCCCGTGGATAGGCCATATTTTTTATTATTCACAAAAGCTGTTTTTAAAGCTCCGAATGTTAAGGAACGTCATAAATAAATGATAACAATAATAATATGGATATAGCAAATCAAAGCGCATAGTATCAGCTGACGAAAAATCAAAGATTATAACAGTGTAATAAATAAATGAATATAGGATATATTATAAATAAAAATATTTCGAATAAATGGTTTTTTGTGGACCGCCTTTGGCCAAATCTCCTCAAGGTCTAATTTTTTTTGTATTTCTAACTTTCTAGTATCTAACTAAAAAGAAATATTTGAAAAAAACAAAATCAAATCATAGTGTCGGCTAGCGTGTGATATGCGCGCCCCGGACATACACAAAAACGCATTTGACGTAGAATCCACGACCCCCGTACGCAATGAGCTAATAGTATTTAAACTTTTAACTAATCAGCAGATTAATTTTACTTCTTTTACAAATTTAAACGCTTAAGATTTCGAATCTATATTAAGCATAAACAACATCAATAAAAAAAATATGTCGCACATATTTAGTCCATTAAGAGCATTATTAATTTTTATTGCTGGACCTCCAAAATGACATTAATTCAAGAAAGTGTTCTTATTTAATATAAGTAAGGTTTAAAGTACTAAAATATTACGACGATCAAGGGGTTGGGTTAATTATTTAAAAATAAAAATGTTTGAAATAAAAATACAAGTCTAACGTGCGTTTGGCGAACATTGCACGAAAGACGAAGAAGTAGAAAATATTGATATTGATTTTGTTGTCCCAATTTTATTATTGCACAAAAAACGTTTGAGAACTGTTTATCTCTATTCCAGTATTTACTCATATTTCATAAAAAGTATACTTCAGCATTCAACAAAATATCAAAGTAGACATATTTTCCTGATAATATTCGCATAAATCTCCATGCATCATCAATAACAACGTTTACTCGAGGCGTATGTCGCGAAATCGACACCGCGAATACAACGTGGCCCTAGAAACCGCGCAAAAAAAATATATGCGCAATCAATATCATTGCCGGAGATAGAAACGTAATACCGATTGAAACGAATCAAGGATTAAACGTTAAGAGGGGAACAAATTTATCTCTCGACTTCTTCTTTTTTTATATATATATATTAAAGTATGCTAAATCCGACGAGCGATAATCTATTACCAGTTCGGTGCCTGCATCTTATATTTTATCTGGAGATTTTTTACTCTTGCCCCCACCCGGTGGCACCTACCCCACGGCGATTCGCCGATTTCAATTATTCCCAGTTCGCGTCGATTGTTATTTACCGTCGAAAAAGGGAAAGAAAAAGAGGGAAAGGGACTCCTGTTTCCGCGGAAAAAAAAAATTTCGCCTCCGGCCCTGAACAGACATTTTTTCGCATCGCTAATAGGCCTCCCCGTCTCTTGGGTGGGATTCGATACGTTATTGAAGAAGTATGTATATACATAAAAATATATATTCACTCACACACACTGCCTTTCCCGTCTGAATAAATTATAACAAAATAAGGCGACTCTATATTCAGATCACGTAATTCACGTTATTCGCGTATTTTCCTTATTTTTTCACGCATGAAAAATGCATCGTGGATAAGACCGCGCATTTGCTGGCCCGTTTCGGCACTCTTTGATGATTGAAAACGAGAAAAGATACTAGATTGTTTCCAGTTTATTTAACTATCCTTATGTATATAAATAGGGGTCACTCAAATTATTATTATAATTAAATAAATAATGTTAAAGAAAATTCACTATATTTATTTCGATAATAAATGCATTTTTAACTAGAACAACTCTTTAAAAAATAATTAAAACATTAAATTATAAATGATACCCTGTCTGCTATACAAGACATCCATGAATGGACTATTAAAAATTTATTTTATTAATAAATTAATATTATATAACAGCAGGCATTTCAAATATTTATTTTAAAATTCGTTTGTAATTGACGAATTATTATTTATTACTCGAGTAAAAAATCGTGCAAAAATATTATACATAATGATTTTTTTAAAGTATAGGGTTTTGAATTCGAGGTATATCTCCTCATGTTTGTTTAGAGCGTTCAATAGCCCGAGGGCGGTTGCTTCTCGTTTAGCAAAAGAAGAAGCAGGCCGACCTTTGAAAAAAAATATACAAATACCAAACAAAAATACATATCTCAGTATGTGAATTTTCATTTTTTTTGTTACAAAAATAATAATATTTACACTGGTGTATAAGAATAATATTCAGATTGGATGTTATCCCTGTAAACCTGGGACATTGTTCTGTTTGCGTAAAAAAAATTATGCGGAGGATCGA
The DNA here is from genome assembly GCA_022495035.1 of Philopotamus ludificatus. Classification (NCBI taxonomy): domain Eukaryota; kingdom Metazoa; phylum Arthropoda; class Insecta; order Trichoptera; family Philopotamidae; genus Philopotamus; species Philopotamus ludificatus. The sequence goes on along the minus strand of JAGXCT010033701.1, from coordinate 38,629 downwards.
CAACGAATAGATTCCGCGATCAGATATTCGTATTCGAATTTGTGAGTAATAAATTGAATAAACAAACCCGAAAAATGGCGCTTGGAAAATTTGTGTGTTTTAGATCCAACAAAAAAATATTTAATAATAAACAATGATATTTACGCGCTCAATGTGTTCGAAATATTGCCGAAAATTATCAAGCAATCGACTCTGCATACGATGTCGCATATAATAATATATACGTTGCTCTATCGATGTATTGCAGAAAGCGATAGGCCTCCAATTCACACGTTGAGATGCCAAAATTTCGCTGGGATTAATTCCCAACTTTCTCGAGACAAAAGGCAGTGTGTGGGTTATCTCTCGTGGAGCGAGAGTCACTTGTAAGCCGGGAGCCCCATCCGGGAAAATCCTATCTCCGGTGCGGAAATATTTGAAATGAATTCTGTTTGTACAGTCAAGTGGATGGGGGAATGGGGTGGGGCGTGAGGGGGAGTGGAAGAATTGAATATTGATTCAAATGCACATTAGTGGCTGACTACTCTGATTTTATTCATGGTATGATGGACAGAGTGGCGCAGAGATTCTGTTTTAACTGCACTCAATTTTTTAACCATTTTTATGGATTGTAGGCAACATGCATTTCGATAATGAAAGTTAACCACGACTGAGCTAAGTTAATAGTCAGATAGGTGTCCGACGAAAACTATGAATTCAGGTAATTCTTTAAAACAATGGCCAGAGGGTATGTAAGAGGAAGAGATGTTTTATAAAAATATATATGTAGGTAGTTTGAAGCGTTGGAATTAATTAATTTAATGCCATCTATTCTTCGTTGAATAAATAATATAAATTTCAATCCATCTGAAATAACAATAAAAAAATTCAGAATCTTTAAATGGGTGATTGGTGCTTTGGAATCTTTCTGTTTTTCCATCTATCCATCGTAGTAAAATAAATAAATAAAATAAGGCATACAAACTAAAAAGACTATAACTCACTATATATACAATTTCAACGAAATCTTAACGAGCATACATCAAGAATCAGTTAAACGATAGTTTAACGCTGAAAATCGTAAATAGCGATTACGCCCTCAATGTAAAAAGTGTCATATTCTCTGTTTTTCTGCATTTCTTAACATAAAATATTGTGTTGATCTTTAATGAAGCTAGTTTATATTTTTTAAAAATTGACAGATCGGTCATACATATCCCAACAATAAAAATCTTTGCCAAGTTTTGAGGGCTCTAAAGATAGGCTGGCACTTTCACGCAAGAATATAAAATATTGTAATATATAATATTTCTAAAACATCACTAAATCATTTAAAAATGTATACAAGGAGCATGATTTTTTTTCAAGAGGTAGAAAAATATTGCATTGCAAGTAATCTACTGTGACATGAGATTCTCTCTCAGGATTCGATATGGATAAAATGGTGGACGCAATGAGACACAAATTCAATGAGAAATCAGCTTCTTTATTGATAACCAATACAGTGAACAAATCGGCTTAGCCAACCTGAGGATTGCAGGATTATTTCATACCAATTAAAAAACCGAAGAGGATATTATAAACGATATAATTAACGAGCAGCAAACTAACGAAGTGTGTAATCACTTTCTTAGATGGTTAACGGTCTTCAACTGACTCTAAAACTCTGAGGCATCCTATATATAAACTCTGGAGGCAGGAATGATACGTGTCGATTAGGCCACTCTACTAAATACATTTGCGTAGTATAGCAAACCCTTTGAGAGGCCGAATCCTTCTAGAATTATATTCGGGTCAAGATTTCCATAAAAGCGAATATGATATCGTCTATGCTCTCATCGGATTAGCTCACTGACTAATTGGTCTACATATGTCGTATATTAATCAAACCGTTTTTCCAGCTTTCCTCCGACGTTACACTACTATTTAAGATTGTATTGTTAGTTGAGAATGCCCTCGGTCATCCTCCATTGTGACTATAACGAACATATTAAAATAAAATGTATGCCCCTAACTAGAATCTATATTATTTAACCAACGAATCAAGGTGTTATACATTTATTTAAAAAGTATTACGTACGATTTTATTTTATTTAGGTAAGGGCTAGAGCTGTTGATGAACAGAACGAAAAATTATTTATGTTAGGGTCAGAGTATTTTTGAAATTAAAGCAAAGTATGAAATAAATCAACTTAGACAGTTTGGTCTTCAAACAAAGTACTCTGTTTCTTCCCCACTCCGTTTGTAATTTAATGACGAAATTGGCTGCAGTGGTGTCGACGAAGAGTATATAAAAACTACAGCTACCGTAAAATAAGCAAAGAATATTTGTAACTGTGTTCTTTGAAGAATTATAAATATTTGTCGTCTAAGTATGTAAAATGTTGTCTTTTACCTTATAAATTATGTTATGGATGAAAAAACCCCAATTGAAAATCGCAGTTCTCAACACCATGCTACTTACGAAAGTAAATTTTCAGAAAACGTGCCAAAAATTGAATTCGTATTCAAAATAAACTTCCATATACATTTCCAATATACAGAACATCTAATATATCACATCCTCAGGAGTCCTAAAAATATTTTTACTATCTATCATTAAGAAATCTAACCTGATTGCTCAAGAAATTTTTGACTGGTCTACCATTTACTACTAAGTATTACCCACGATATACTTATAGGCAAGCAGTTAGAGCTTTTGATGGATAGGACGAAAAATCTTTAATTCAATTTTGGAAAGAGTGCAACATTAATAAAGCTATTAAAATATTGTCGATTTCAGGATTAAAATTTTAATATATACCATGAGTATGGAATAAGCTAATTCTCGAATTAATTGAGGATATCAGTGCACAGACTAAATAAATTGACGTAGCTATTAGAGATCTTCTTGAAATGATCAAAAACTAAATTTAAATTTAGAGCAAGAGGATTAGTAATTTTAATTAACAGCCATTCAACCGAAATGAGCAGCGACGTATTGATGAAATTGAGGGAGAGCGAATGGAAGATATTTTTCCAGAAGAAAGGAAATTAAATCAACAACGAAAACAATTTGATACTATTTGATTATTTAAATATTACCCGGAATGGCTTAGCTGGCCTTGAGGGAATAGACCTTGATCCTGAACAATTTGCTAACTTTGCAAAAGCAATGTATGGTGATATTGCTTACTATGCTATTATTTATAAAGAAAGGAAAAGGGCTACAAGACAAATAACATTGGAGCGGTACTTTGAATTGTTTGTACGTAAATATACGTATTTTTGTACAATTACAATATCTGAATAAATAATATTTTCTTTCGTGTTTTCTTAAGGGAATATATGTAGATCCATTTCTCTTTCATCTATCGATTAGAACAAACACATGATAAATTTTTAAATGCTTGATTTTAAGTTTTCCACGACATTGATTTACACAAAAACCTTCGGAATCAATTAATTACGTATGTTAAGTTAATAATTTATAATTTTGCAGGTACATAATCGATTACTGTTGCCCTACATAATCCTGATTTTTTTAAGAAGTGCAAACAATCTATGAAAATAAAATATATAATAACACAAGATTTAATATATGATAATATCAACTGTAAAGACTTTGGAGAAATTAAGTATGTAATTAAGTTATTAAAAATAGATTTTATTTTGATATATTAATAACTTTGAATCAAGTTTTCTATGAATATATTTTACATTGTCTTAGATTTATTTACGTTTTGTTTTATTTGTAAATTATTTTAAAAAAGCAGGAAATAACAGTCTACGGTATCTTACCTTGGAAACAGTTTTAAAAATAAAATCAATGGTATATGACACTCTACTGAAGATTCCATGAACATATTTAAATTGATTTAGAAAAAGCTGACGAGGGTCGTATAAAAATGATTATGTGTATACCCGAATTGAAGAGAAAACATCAGAGTATAAAATGAATTGGCCTGTTTTTTTTTATCAAGTGTATTTTTAAATATTTTACAATTTATCTATGGATAATGCATATTAAATATATAGATTTCATACTTTAATAATAATTAGCTAATAAATTTAAACCAGTTTTCATCTCGCGGTTTGTGTTTCATAATAATGTGTAATCATACGATTTCTCATTTCTATTCGTGTCCCATATCTAATTATTCAAAAAATAAATATATGGAATGAATTAACGGAAATCTAATTAATTAAAAACCAATCCATCTCCAAGTCGATACCGGTTGGTTGTTGGCCAACGCCTAAGAATGCAGCATACCGACAAGATGTCTTATTATGGTAAAGAAGTTTTGCCATCGACGTTACAAGTGATCCGTTGAATGCCAATTTTCATAAATCTAGCACTGAAAGCATTCAAAAATAACATGAATAGTGACATACATATGGAACTAAATATTAATTTTGCAAAAAAATGAAATGCCCCATTAACCTCGGCAATATATCCGGCCATTATTCACGGCTTTGCATGTCATTCATTTTTTTATCCTCGCCAAGGAGCTCTAATAGCTCCGACACAATCGCCCATGAAAACCGATGAAAAGTCTTAGAGTGTTTGGCTTCCTCCTCGAAGCTTTCTATGGCTTCTAACGACTTCCTTCCACAAATATATGCATATATTTCATAATCAATCAAATCCAATTGTAAAACCATATGTATATATTAATTCATCATACGTGCCAGACTTAAATCTAGAATATGAATACATATATTTAATATATCTTTTCAAATAAAAAAATATACTACTGTGAATCATTGAAATAAATAAGTCTAAAATCAAAAGAACGTATCTCACAGAGTTAAATCTATTTAAATTAAACCCTGAGTTATCCCCTATGGGTTTGCAGTAGTATTAAGATCAAAATTAATCTTCCTACTATTGAGGATATTAAATAGTCTTAATATTTCTAACGGTCTTTTTTAATTTTCCAATGCGCTTTAAATGTGGCTGTACAATGAACTATGGAGATGAGAATTTCTGCAAAAGTTAATTTACAGATAATCACGGATTTGTATACTTTAATATACTACTTTCTTAAAAATTAATCGAACTTTGAAATATTTAAATCAAAAGTTACTATCTGCTTACTCTAAGCACTATATCATCAATTTTACTGACAAGTGAGCTTTGATATAAGGAGAGGAGCATAGACAGTTTTATGGATATATCTGTTTTGCAGTTGAACATCTTATACTATATTATGTTTGTTTTTTTCATCAAAAAACATAATTTACGAAGTAGACATATTTCATGAAAAACTCCCTAAATGAAAACCATCAAAAAAGACACGAAGCTCGTAGAAAATCATAAAATACGTTCTGGGAAATAAAAACATATATATAGAGCTTATATAAAATCTAGGAATAGGTTAAAAATCCGCGTAAATTCGCTATTTCCCACATTTAAAAAAATGATTTTTTAATAGATTTTTGTGATATAATGCAAAATTCGCTTTTCTGTTATCGAGAGATATTTATCATAATAAATAAATTATTAATATTAAAATGATGTCCAATTATTCAAGCATAGTTTGCTTGTACTTTAGAAAATTAGATTAAAATAAGTAATGGCTGGTTTGACACATTTAAATGAGATATTCTTTACGTAATATTAAATTCATTGAAATCCGATTCCACCAAGTATTCAATGTAGACGAGACGGAGTTTATTTTGGAAAGAATCAGTTGTTTCTAAACAAAAATCTTCTAAAAACCGATTGACATTGCGTTTAGAATGTTTATTATGGTTTTTTAATCTTTCTACTTTCGAACGTACGCACACATTTTCAGGAACAAATTATGTCCAAAAGTCGAGAGCTGCCTGTACTAGCTCTATCTTTATGAACCTTCGTCAAAATATCCTCAATCATATGTTTCATGTAATATACTTTAACAATTTCCACTTTGTGGGCCGTATTGGCCCAAAAGATTTTTATTATTTAATTTAAAAAAAAATGTATTTTTTTAATCGATTCTTATTCATTTCCCAAAGAATATTCCTTTCAATAAATTTATTATTTAACTAGTATTTGCTGATGTTGTATAATATATCATATGGATGACCGGGTGTGTTATCCAAAAGCAATGGTACTTCAAATGGAAGTTTTTGATTCATGTATCTTTCTCTTTCTGGAATGATCTTGACCAGAGATCACGGTTAATCAGCGTCAGTTTTCATAACTCGATCATCAGGTGTATTACTGTATAATAATATCGCCACGAGGAGCCACTGGCAGTTTTTTCAGAGTTGGGTAAATAAATCCTGCTGGTTATTTTCTTCCAGTATAATCCAGTTTCATCGATGTTTTATACCTGGTCAAGTCTAGATATATTTTATTCGATTGTCCCAGTTTTTTAATAAAAATGGTATAACTAGTTTCGCATCACTAAACGCACCTTCTCCGTTTAGTAAAACATTATGAAGAGACTTCGTTCCTTAAGATGATTATATATTTTCATAGATTTTTCTATTAATTTTTTTGGGAATAATCTTCTTTCCAGATATTCAGAGCCTCTCCATGATCTCAAGTATTAAGTATATTTAAAAAAATATTTTTTCTTCTTTGGTTTTTTACGCCATTTTTTTTTAAATCGCGTTAGTTTGAAATTGTATAAATCAAGAAGCTTTTATGACAATTAATTATGTGCTAATGCAAGTACATTATTCAAGTTTCTTCAAAAGAATTGAGGCTATAATTAATTAGTAGTAGCTAATTTTTCCCTCCAGGTGTGTTGAAAAATTGTTGCATTTTGATTTTTAAATATTATTTTAATGGTTTTAAATTTATCTAAATAGTATGTATATGTTATTAAGTATATACGAATTAATTCATACAGAGGAGATATTTATCTGTAATCAAGCGTACTTGAAAACTTACTGGGAAACGATTATTGATGTTGACAGTTTAAGGAATTTTTAATAGCAATGATAATTGCTACTTTTTAATTATACTACGCTTTTTAAATTAAGCTGTATATTTTCTTTTTTACGACATTATTGTTATTCAGACTTGACTAGAGCATAGTTCGTTATGTGACAAAAACTCCAAAATAAACAAAAAACATTACTTTTTGTTACTTTTTATCGGCTTAAAACATAATCTGACCTCCATTCCTGAAGCCAACTTCTTGAAAGACATGATTTTGAATGCAATCCATTACAAGTTGCGCCAAGCATTGAATATTCATTAAAAATTAAAATGTTTCGCAATGCTCCATATTCACAACAGGCATCGAGTAATTTGCGGTCCATTGTGCCATTTTGATTCCAGTGCCATCCGACAATCTATAGAACGCTAATCACGGCGCTTTCGTTGAACCGCTTATTTAACAGCGATTTAATTATCCAGTTCGCTAACGAGTACAATTATTCAAAAAGTTGCTCGGCCAGATACAATATTTGCACGAAACAATAACTCATTATGAGCCCAAGCGGGAGCCCCCATGCAAAAAGTTTCCAAAAACTAAACAAGGCCGGTCCGGCCCTCGAGATCATGTCGCTGAAGAATTTTGGCACGACAGTCTCTATTGTTTAAATATTTAACGTCGCTAATTGCGATTGGATATTAATTGAAAGCGATCGGTGGCTTCGGATTGGCGAATTATTCAGATCGATTGGGTGACTCGTATTAATATTAAATATATCTATGGCTATATAACATTTGTTTGATTGAAAAAAAAATGCATTTTTATTCTTCTGTAAATGCATTTGATTTGATCTATTAGGTAAAGCGAAAAATAATGTCATTTTTTTGTTGTTGCGTTACTTGGAAAACATCAGTGATTTAATACGTCGCAGTTAGTGTCATCTTTAAGCCTTCTATTTTAATATTTTTGACCTAACGTAAAAATATACAACGGTCTAAAATAAAAAAAACGCATTTGCGGTATTTTATGCTGTTGTTATTCGATAAAACATTGAAATTACTACCCAAAAATGCTACCCAGACCAACTGCGTTATTTAAGGAGACGTCATGAAATGATTTTAAAGGGTTAAACGTGGTGAAAATTTGTAAAAAGACGCCCCAAAATCAGGAAGACCTCCTTAAATTAATACTAACATCTAAACGCATTGGTTGGGTCTGATCTGCTTAATCTAGATGTGCCGATGGAATATATTATGGACCCCAAGTTATTGATTTTTCTTGAACTTTTTGTATTTGTCTAAAAAAAGTCTAAATAACAAATATTATAAATAATCGTTGACCTTTATTGTCTGGAATTGCTTAAAAAACAAAAAATATTCCCTTCTGTTACTTTGGGCGTGATGTTTTTTTCTCGCTCGCATTCGGTACGTTATGCCAAGTCCAAGTGAAATGCAATATCTTAGTCAGCGGTGAGTACTCAGTATGCGGCGAGACATCGCCGAGTGCACACGTAACTTGCACGCCGTATTTATTTGTAAAAAAATCCAAAATATCAACCAAATTATAAAGCATTTTATGAATAACTATTTTTATTCTTAGAATAATCTATTTTTTTTAAATAAAAGTCAAAATATTGATGAAGAATTCGAGAGCAACTTTCTTCAACCGTACTAGATCAATAAATAAACATCGAATTATTAAAATCTGATCAGTCTATTACAATAAAGGTTGTGCCTAATCACTAAAAAATAGAAGGTACTGATTACAAAATGATTAAAAATAAATTGTCTAGAATAATAATCAATGATAAAATAAGAGAGCATTCAAAGTCATATTTTAATAAAACAACGTTATAGTTTAACTAAAGAGATAACGGCGAAAAATATATAACAGAATAATACTGTACAGTTTTTGTTTAAATAAACATTTTGTCGCAACAAAAATTGACATTTCTTTCCGTCTTACTTTAATTGATAAATAAGTATATACACAAGATTATTAAATTGATATCGTGCTATTTCAATTTGAAAAAAAATCTATTAGAAAGCCATCGGTATGTCGTGCTGGAGACAAAAGCATCAGATTGCGGAGGGGAGGCGATAGGGGGACCGGAGTTGTACCCCCTCCTCTGTCTACCCGGATACATAATACATCAGTTGGGTATTAATGTCTGTTACGTGTCACATGAGCGGCAAGACAGGTAAGTCAGACACGGGCAGACCGTTTCGCAGGGTCTGCAGCAGCAGCAGCAGCCGTACACGGCGAGGCCCAGAGACGCGACATGATACAATTAGATTTATCGCAAGTGCGCTAAATGATTTGCCCACATGTGTCTGTCTGGCGGTGTATGCAAATGGAATCTCATTAGTCGCCGAGCAAGGTGTCTCATTCGGATCGCAGGGGTTTACATTGTCTTGAGATTTGATTTAATCCGATATGCATACGCCGAAATCAAAGATGATCAAATTACCATTTAGAGCGTTGGTAATTTGCATTCGGATTAAACGATGTAGAGTATGCGTTGTCGACGGTTCGACTGGAATCGCTGGGGTCCAGTGTTTGCCAAACTGGCGTCCGACCTGCTACAGTCACCTCCCTCTCTCGGACACAATCGCGATAAATTATTCAGGGATACAGAATCGGCTACTTAGCGGATCCTATTAAAATGCATGGCAGAGTCCGTCCGCCAGACGGTTGGCAACCCCTGGCCCCACCTGTACTCGCCAAAACTCGATCGGCGCTTTACCGCTCTATTATTAGATCAGACAGACGCCACTGTGCAAACGACGCCTGTGCACTTTGACACCGTGTCACGTGACACAGTGACTTTAATGCGCTTTTGTAACGGGCCGCTTTTAGACTCATTGCATATGAAAGGGGATTGATCTGTCTGCACTTGCCATGCACACCGTTGCAATATAAATATTTGAATAAGGACAAAACAAAATTTATCATTCGTAAAAATAATTCTAGAAACTCTAGAACTTTGAAATGCATTGCAAAATAATTTTCTTATTAAATGTCCACAGAATACAATCATTGCTTACAACTTTTTTTTGTATTTCTTTGGCAATAAATAGAATATTTCATCAAGATTCTAGCCTTGTAAAGCATTATACATAAATTATTACATTTTGGGTTACAATGATTTTTCAAAAAATTCAGCACTAACTCAGAGCTATTATTCATATTTGTTCGTGTAACCATTATCATGCTTTTAAACTCATCGATTTTTTCTAGTCATTTTACTGGGCTATAAAAATAAAACTATTTACTTTAAAAACGTCAAAAATGGGGCATTTTATCTCTTTAACCCTTTAATCGCCAAGTCAATCATATGGATTTTTACCGTATGCCGTATAAACTTCAAATAAAATTAAACGGCTAAACATATCGACATTCTAACAATCACATTGCCTTCAAAGGATGTCTCTGCATTAATTTTCATTTAAAAATATTATATTTATTTATAAATAAATTCGTGGTAGCGTTTGCCGTGGCGCTGGTGGTTAGACGCTTTTGCGTGCCTGCACGCCGTGGCGTAAAAACGGTAAATGCACTGAAATATATAGAAAAAAGGTTGAATTTTTACAAGTCGCTTAAAACACAATTAACAGAAAACGGAAAATATAAAAATATACGCACTATAAAATAAATACTGAACAAATACACATATAATTTAGAAGATTTTCACCCCATCACAACTCGATCGTATTCCAAGTATCTGGGGTCTTTTTTAAAACCAATATTTCCACATTCCAGATGAGAAATGAATGGTCATACAATAAGATAGCTTTTCTAGAACATTCATTTGATTTTTCCGAATAAAAATTACCCGAACGGCTGTTTAAACTTCATAAAAACTGGCCGAGAAAAAATGGACCAGGAAGTTTGTGGGAACAAATCCAATGGCCAGGATATAGGAATTAAAAAAATTAAATAATAAAATATATATGAATTTAATTTTGAACCAGCATTCAAATTACAACTCAAGTTACTTATGAATTTTGCGACCATCATTTAGATAAAATAAAAGAATAGTTTTAATGACATCTTGAACTACAAGAAATAGTCAATAAATACCAAGTGAGGATGTACCTAAATAGAATGTAACACAATAATTCTAAGAAAACTCTAGCAAATTAGTAAAATGACGTCAGTATATATCATAATAAAGTTTGAATTATTTAATTGTAATAATAAATAATGGACCCAAATTAACGATGCAAATAAAGTCTTACATTTTCCATTTATTATATTTATATTTACAGTTAAAATCTAGCCCAAGCTGACCATTTGTTAATTCTCCCTGTGTAAAAAACAGTGTAAAGATTTGATTTTACATTTATTTTGTATCAAATTTTATAATAAATAATTATAAAAATAAATAAATGTAAGATTTGCTTTTTATTTTTAGTATTCTATACTCAAAACAAAATAATGTGCAATGGACAGATGTAAAAGTCCTCTGAACAGGCATAGACACCAATATGAATGTCCTGATTTGCATGAGCATCATGAGAAAAGGGTAGGACCATTGTATAGTGCAAAAAGAAGAAAGCTTGAACACTTAGCGCATCTCAAGAGAGGAAAAGAAGAAATATGAGATATTATTTTTCAAGGAAACATACAATGCCGACATCTCACGGATAGAAAAAAAAACATGAATCCTCATTCAGAGGCAACGTTTCCAAATCAAAATGGGTTTTAAAGTTTAAAATGCAACGTCAAAAATATTTATGACGAAATAAATTATATTAAATATATATTTTATTATCTATTACGATAAAATATATTAACGCAAATTTTGTATTAAAAATATAAATAAACTATAATAAAAATATTACACTTAATATCGCTTTTACTAATGCACATATAAAATATTACAACCAGTTTTCATATAAAATCATAACAGAGACGCAAAATGTATTTTATATATATCAGAATAAAATCCATTAGATAAAGTGATAAAAATGTTGCAAGATTATAATGGAGTATAAAACATATAAACTATGCAAAATATGGCATTATCCTTATTTATTAAAATAAAACAATATTTAAATTAACTTGATTAAAAGTTCATTTCAATGAAAGCATGAAGATATTTTCCCATATAAGAGATTACGCGAGTACCCAGAGTTTATGGCGTATAGAAATTTTATTACCTGATCCAAATTAATATGTACGTGGGGAACTTTTGTGGGGCTTTGTCATAATATTAAATACGCTTTTAAAGAGTAGAAAAGGGGAAGATATCTTCTCATTTTTTTTTCCTCTTAGAGAAGAAAAAATGGAAACCGCCAAATGAAAAAGCTTTTTGTATTGAAAACCAGAAATTCGCTTTTTTCGCGAGGAAAACTTTTATTATTATTAAATTAAAACAAAGAACAGTTTAATTTAAATTTTAATCCAATGAAACATTTAAGCATCAAGCAGTCGCTGAAGCGGCTCAAGTCCGCTATACAAAACGTGTCTGGTATAATAAGATCGCGTCAAAATCTGTCAAACAAAATGTTGTAAGCAATGAGAGTGCTTTATAGAATAAGCTGTCGACGCCGCTTTGACAAACTGTCAATCCTGTCCGGGCCGGAAGCGAACCGGAAGTGTGACCTGCACCAGGCTATCCGTTCCCTTTTTGGAAATTGCGAGCAATTTACACTACTGCAAATCAAATCTGGATTAAATTCAACTCACAACACCAGAGATTATCAAACATTCATTTAATAACTTACACATTTCAAAAAAAATATTATTTATATTAATAATTTAAATTCGAATGCAGTCTAAGCTCGTTTATTGACATTACATAAGTAGTTTATATTTTTTATTATATAGTTACGTTTAAAATAATCTTAATTCGACGTAATCTCAAAGATTTATTAAAGATTTACTCATTCAAAGGAGTTAAAATTTTCTTTGTAATCCCATGCCGTAATATATTTTTGGATCATTAATGATCAAATTTCGCAATATTTTAAACACACAGAATTTATTATTAACGTATTCATTTATATATGTTTCAATAAAAGTAAATAAAACCCTAAATGTTATATTTTTATTTATTTTAAATATATTAATATAACAATGCTGGAAAGCAATCTTGGTATATCTGGATAATTAAGCATTACAGAAGAGTCAAATGGCCACTTAAAATATTAATAATTAAATGAAGTAGAACAGTAGTTTAGATTTAGTGGTGAAAATCCTAAGAATTTGAACGTGATGTCCTATTTAGCGTATCATTTTTTTCGAGATACAACAAGATTGCTTTCCAGCATAGATATTTTTAATAAAAAATATATATTTTGATTACACGACATGTTTATCTTGATATTCTTTATAGCATGCGTAAGTTAGGCTGATCTTCACAGATTCTATAATATGAATAAAACTTTATATAAACCTACGGTAACACTTTATGAGCCGCAAGGTTTTACATCAGAGCCTGGGGGCCGCATGGTTTCATGTAATGATAATCCAAGCTAATATGCACGTATCTATCTGTGGCCAAATAGTAGAATTACATTGTGAATCGTCATCAGAAAAAAAATGTTAAGTGTGGGTATGGCTCTCACGCCAAAAGGCGTGAACGGCTCATAACGCTTGGCTACAAAATCACGCCAAAAGGCGTGAACGGCTCATATAGTGTTAAAAATAAATTGAGTATTTGTTATTAAATTATTTAATAATTAAGGTTTTAGGCATTAAAAATTCATAATTTTAAGAGTCTAATTCTAGAGATGATATATTTTTTTTTAAAATCATCTCTACATTAATATTAAATTTATTTTAATTACATTAAATATTTAAGTTTTTAAAAAAAAATATTCTCGTTTCTGTTTTTCTGTATTTTTAAAAAAATTGTTTTCCAGGCCATTTTTTAAAATTTATTATCTTATAATAATTTGTACAGTGTACCGATTTGTTTAAATTTTATGTAACTTAATAGTAATACGTAACAATCAAGTCAAATAATAGTTAAAAATAGAAGTATAGATAATAAATATAGTAAAATGAATTTTCAACAGTCCAATTTATATTTCAATTAAGTTAAATCTTCTTAACAATAAGATGTTAAGTAAATAAAATATATTAACCATCGACATATCCAACGTCATTTAATTCCGAGAGTTTTTATGACCTGATTTTTTAATATTTTTTAAATATCCAAATTCGGTGTTCTTTTAAAAATATATTTACTTTGTAAATATATTTTTTATTTACACAGTTAAAAGAATATTTTTTTATTGTTTAACCACTTCTATTTATTTCTGTTGAATAAAATATTTAAATAAAAGCAATATATAAATTTAAATAAATAAATTTCCCGAATTTTCCGTTATTTTATTATATTATTTTAAATAAATTTCACAGTAGGTATCTTCATCTTTTAATCATATCTAATTAATTCTACTGATTTAATTTAATTACGCAACTCTCAAGTCAAATAATTATTTAAAATCTCAATACAATCGACCTCAACATTTTTATTTGGGCAATGGCAAAAAAATAAACAGTTTAGAAATAATACTTTGTTCAGAATAAATCGCGAGATTGAATTGCACTGACTATATTACAGTTTTAAAAATGTATTAAAGTGATATTGAAAAATGTATCGTTTAAAGTCGGAAATAGTATATTTTTTCATAAAAATCATTTTAACCGTCTCGCTATGTTTGAACACATTTTCCACATTTTTATTTGTAATCTTTCAGCGGCAGCATTCCTGAAATGTCACATTTGACAGATGATACATTGCTTTGCAATCACTTCAAAGGGACTGAAACCACCCCACACTGCGCACTGGGGGCTGTGGCTGAACAGATGCTGGCCACGCTCTTGCGATACGCCATCGAATGACAACCACCAGGAAGTGTCCTGTCTGTTCCTGAGACCTAATTTCCTGAATTTGCTTTGGGGTTGTCCCTCACAGTGCAAGCGGGCGGATAGATAAATTCAAATAAAATCACAGTAACCAGACGAAGGCATAAACTGCACATTTTGCAATTTAAAAATAATTAAAACCAATATCATATGCACAAGATAATTAAAGCTTTCAGTTCAGAAACGGAGCTTAAAATTGTTTGTACAAAGACATCACTTACCCTATTAACAAAAGGTTTTCTTTCAGCTCGTCCCGCGACTGTGCGATCTCACGAAGTGGGAAACCTCTGCAAACAATGAACACAATACACACAATTATTATACTAGAATAAATTAGACAAAACAAAGAATAATATTTAACATTATTCATATTAAAATACGCAGAATTATTGTAACATCACCGTAGATCAACAATAAAAATTAAATAATATCGCGCAGAATAAATATTCATATTCGTTCGCGAGACGAGAAATAATTTTCGCAATTTAATTTTTCGACCGTTTAAAACCGAAGAAAAAACGAAATAAAATACACATTTTCTTTTGAGTTATGATAATAAATCAAAAGAAAATGCCTGGCAATCAAATCTTACGACCCAGACTCGTTTCGGCTGAATTGTTTCAGGTGTCTGAAATATGATTATTCTCTTTGTTTCATTGCAAAAATTTCCACAATTAATTCATTTTAGATAAATTTTACGTTAAAGTATTATTGTTTTTCTGCAGAATGTGCGCCGAAATTAATTTAATTAATTTCCACGTTCAACCCCATCGTGTAAAATTAGATAAATATTTACAACGGCAAACAATAACATAATTAATTTTCCGTTCTATGGCGGTTTATAATATTTTACGAGCTGTCACATATACTTTCGACGTTTAATTCTGTGTTCAATCAACTACAATCGCCCCATCAAGATGATGGATTTTTTTCCTTAACCAAAATGTCTCTTTTATTCATGTCGATTTATCACAAACATAAGAAATTGATTTGGAAAGAATTTTTGTATGAATGTTATGAATCGTCATCATTTTTCGTGGAACCAGTGAATAATCGCACAATTTATATTTTTAATATAAGAGAGGAAATAATATTATTGGTATTATTATACTTTTATTAATATAAATCTGCCAGTTTTTGGATTGACTTGAATCCTAATTTTAGATTTAAAAACATGTAAAACTTTGTAATGACAATTTAAAGGAAATGAATTTTTTTTATATTAAGAAATTATCCGTATTTATGATTATTATTTTTGTTTTGGGAGGTTTCAAGATATGTGAAAATTCTTTCATAACATCTAGGGGAATTGTACAAAGCCAACCACGTACAATATACCATATAATATTCCCAGTGTTGCGTTTTCGAGATTAATTATCAGCTTAGGACGAGGTCTCTATTATAATAATATTTTCCAAGGGACAATGCATTAGGATTAGATTTTTTCACGTCAGCAATGACGTTCGAATAGGAGAATCTACGTTCTAAACTAAACATAACTATCCTCACGACTGGTGTTAAAAATAATTTAAAAATCTAAATATGTTAATAAATTCTAAGATATAAATATTAAAACTTGTAATTTTTAAAATATAAAAGTATATTATACGAAAATAATATAATTTACTAAACGAAATAAATTAGTATATTTACAGTTGAAGCATACTGAATTCTTAGGTATATTTATTTATAATTAAAAAAAGAAGAAAGTTGCTACTAATTATTGAAATAACTTCCAGTGTATTTTTATTTAAACTATTTATATTGTCTCGTAGAATAAACTTTAAATCAGAAAAAGCTTGTTTAAGACTAACTTGTGTTGCTGAAGCTCTTAAATCAATCATTGCTGTTTTGTATAAATGAGTGTAATCATTTTTATTTCTAATAATATTTTATTCTGAGTAATCTTTATACATAGTTAAGTTATTCAATATGAGTTCAATGTCCACATCTGTAGA
Organism: Philopotamus ludificatus; assembly: GCA_022495035.1. NCBI lineage: Eukaryota > Metazoa > Arthropoda > Insecta > Trichoptera > Philopotamidae > Philopotamus > Philopotamus ludificatus. Next base: position 21,951 of record JAGXCT010033701.1, on the reverse strand, counting down.
ATTAGAAAATTTGGCTCTATTCTATTGTATACTGTCTACTTTTTCATTGGACATATCTACTGATTAGGGTTCCCTGAACTATGGCACAAAACACTGGTGTTCGGCTATACCTAAAAAGGTGTTCCGCAAAAAATCTTCACAGTTGTTTATGACGTCAGTTATTAACCCTTTCAGTGCGGCCGCATGTCGTACATGCGCGAGATTCTTTAAAACTTTAACTTGTCGTTACATATAAACTAGACCGAGTTAAGTGATGGTGTTTGTTTTAAAAATCAGCTAATAAACACAGCTATTAATAAATATACAACATATCACAAGAAATTTATAGGAACCATATAATATGTAAATATGAACAGTAACGATTCAAATCTCCGCAGTAGTATCGGTGACGTATCTCGGCTCAGGGGTTGTTAAGGGTGTTCCACGTACATTATGTTCCACATACACGTGTACGGATGTAATGGTATAAGAAAATTGCATTTCGCATTTTGATTTTGATTCGCATTCCCATTTTTTTCTCACTTAATCTCTGTTTGAGCAATTGATATTTTGTTCGATTTATTATTACGAAAATAAAGCGAATCGAGTTTATTTTTTTAGTTGAGATGGAAGGACATATCCTAATCAACATGTTTGCATAAATATATTATAGGCAAATGGTCTAATATAGCGGTAAACGGTGAATACCCTTACTCCGCCAAAAAAATAATTTGGTCCAAAACGGCGCCGCACTCAGATGCAGAATCGTGTTTAGACCCGCCGCATTGAAAGGGTTAAGGCACAGTAGGAGATTTTGAATATAAATTAAATTAAATCAGAAGTTAAGGATTATATTTTCTCATCCACCTATCTCCATCTTTGGTAGATATTTTTACGTGTAAAGAAAATAATTTATCACTACAAAAAAAAAGTAGTTTTAATACAAGAGATAAAATCTATTGATAAAAAATTGATTTCATCAGTTTTATTAAATAATAAGGACGATTCCTGGGTTTGGAACTAATATGCTTGCACAACTAATTATAAAAATCTAATTGATTCAATGAAAGATCTACTATTCATTGATTTCCAGGGGAGTTTATCAGAAGTAGAATTATTCAATAACCCATGCGAGGCAGGATTTTCTTATTATGCTGCGACGAATAGGCTTGATGCCATAGCAGATATGAGAATTTAACTCACGAATATTGTGTCTAAAATCAAGAAGATTTGTTTATATTATAATTAGTTTATAAAAAAGTTTAAACGAGAAAACCCTTCGAGTTCTAAAATTCATAAAGGAAAGAATGACGAATATGCATTTTATTGGCAGATATTTAATAAAATTATTAAGGCTCTCTCTACTACTTATTAGTCATGTCAAAATTAATCAAAAGGTAATAAAAAAACTAACCGCGTCGTACGAAGGGAGTCTATTTATTATGAATAATAGACCCCAAGCATATTGATGAATTTTTCGTCAATGTCTTGATTTTTTTTTAAAACGTGGATTATTCTAAGAATAAAAATAGTTATTTTTTTTCGTATGAGCACAGAATAGAAATAACATATCCTAATTTTTTCTACTAATAAATATGACGCGTAAATGACAGGCATACTTAGCAATATTTCGTCGCAGACTGAAGAAAAACTGAACTGGCACATGGTACCGGATGCGAACGAGAAAAATCATCACGCCCGTGACGACAGAAGTTAATATTGTTATTTAAAAAAAAAACGATTTTTTAATCTAATTCATGAATTATTTTTTTATTTATTTCAATGCAGTTTCGTGTTCCATTCCGGAGATAATATCGGCATCCGGTGCATGCAGTCGTAGTCGGGGCCATAGCGGAAGCCGTGAATAAAACAACAGAAGTGGAACTAAGAGATCCGCCGGCTCGTTAGGAGGACAATCCTGAGGGATCCTCGCGGAGCTCGTTCCCCTGATGATAACAATAAATAACGTGCCGGTGATGTCCCGGCTCCCTGAACATCACAAAGGGAATATAATAACACTGCCAAAGACACGGAGTCCAATTTTTGCCGAGGCTTAGCCCTCCAGTGAAGGAGTGGCCCATATATTTTTCAGATTACACCGACTGTTCCTTGTATCGCAATTACTGCGCGGTGGTTTCATATAGAAAACAATTTCAAAAAAAATAAATATATATATATTTCGAACATTTCAATTCGGAACATATATATTTTTCATCTTAGCATTTACATTTTTGTAAAGAAAAAATTTAATAGATGATGGATGTTGTGATATTCGCAAAAATTCTTGCCGTCGACATATCAATATTTGTGTAGCTGTCCAAACAGGACTCACCCGGAAGACATTTCAGTCTTGATTTATCAAAAAAAAATCTTCCATTTCCATATTTTCTTTTAACAAGCATGTAACATTTGGATTTAATCTACATACACATATATTATTGTATTTACAATTGAAAATTGAAACCGAATTCACGCATACGTTACGACCAATAAATTGCCTAATTAAAAAGAGATTTATAATCGAATATATTTGTAAAAGAAATTTATTGTAATACATGTTTTGTGTTGATAAGCTCATAGAGAAGGCCACACTCATTAACAATAGTCCATTGTACAAAACTCTATACAATTTTGTGGCCTCATTATAAAGTGCTTAAAAAATGAAGAACAACTTCAAAGAATATTTTTTTTATTATATATACGACAAAGGAGCTAGAGAAAATTTTTTATCAAATTAAATTCCTCCCAAAATCATACAATCTGATGCATAAATAAAAAAAACTCTAATAAAATAAATTAAAAATAGTTTCGATATTTTAACACCGCATGTAGGGAAAGGTTGACGATGTAAATTTGGGGTATCAACCGATTTTTTAATTAATTAAGTATGTACTTATGTATATGGAGTTCACACGGTAGGATTGGGTACATAAGCCCGCTAGTTGTCGGAGGATAAAAGGAGATAAGTCGACTTATTCCGTCTATTAAGGGTTTATAGGAAAGATGGGGGATCAACTGCGGAGCCCTAGGGCTAATCCTACGCAAATACATAATGGATGGATGAGTAGCTCCGTGCTCTGTTGTTCCGAAAACATAATTTCAAACAATGCGGTCTTTAAAAAATTCAAATCGAACAAAAAAAAATCCGCGGGGAAATTCGACGCGAATTTTCACCGCGCAGCGTAAATCATTAATCGAGTTATTTTGTGAAAATTTACCGATGCATATTAATCAAAGAAAATTACACGCCGGGTACTGCACGGAGGTAAATTCCCGAGACGAATTCATCCGACGCCCCTCCCCGGCTTTACCCCCACTCTCACCGCTGCAGCTAGGCGAGTGGGGGTGAAAAAGCGTGTAATATGGCAACATAATAAACGCGCCAGGTTTTGTATCGTATATCATTTTTGCCTAGCACACTTCCCTGTGTGTAGTGAGGCTTTGTGCCGCGGATACATGGGAGATGAGGGGTGTGGCGATGGGATGGGTGACGGGGGTCGGCCTTTATGAATGTCATTTCATATGGGAGAATTCAAAAAGTAACGGTGACATGATTTTATTCGCAAGCTGCTGAATTACAGCTGTGGAAATGTAATAACACCCGGCGACAAATGAAGACGCGTCTGTGTGTGTACGGCTGCTGTTGGAAAATCATCGTTTCTTGTGAGGGAATGAATCGATTTAAAATAAAAATAAACATGTATCTCTCATATTTTATTTTCACACAGATCCACATGGATGATATGCAATCTATGTATTATTTGACTCAATATAAACGTCTTAAACGATAGTTAATCCGAGATACAAGACTAAGAGATTAGGAAATTGATGATATTAAAATATGACGAATTATATAATGTACAAAGACATTGAAGCATTATTTAGTGAAGATGAGATAACCGACAATTTAATTGCAATCTCAAAATTAAATTCATATTTATTAGTGGTTAGGAAGAGCAGATTAAATAAATAGACTCCATAGAATATTAATAAAGTTATTGATTTGACTATAAAAATGGAAAATTTAGAATCAAACATCGACCTTGATGTTAAACGAGCTTTAAAAATTCAACGAGGAATATAACAATTTCATATATCCGATATAAAGAAACTAATAAAATAAATACTAAAAATAAAAGCCAAACTTTATTGATTTTCGAATAAAAGGTTTCAGAAACTAATAATACTTCTACTGGTAATAATAATATTGCAGAAACCTTGAACAAACTATAGGAAAAAAAAAACTTTTGTTACGGAAAACAGTAGCGAAAATTCAGAATAAATAATATATATTATTATTATGTACTAATCAGGGCTGTGGAGTCGTTAAAAAAACACGACTCCGACTCCGACTCCGATTACGATGTTTACCAACAACACGACTCCGACTCCTTAACTCCGACCTCCGACTCAAAAAGTTCAATTTTATCAGGTTGTTTTCCTACCTCTGCATATAGCCAATTTTTTTCATGAAAATAAAACAAGATCAAACTTTATTAATTATTTATTAGAATTTATCAGGACTCTGACATTTACCAACAACTCGACTCCGACTCTGACTCCGACTCCGACTCTGACTCTGACTCCGACTCCGACTAAAAAAGTTTAATTTTTTCAGGCTTTTTTCCTATTTATGCATATTATTTAACATAACTAGGATCAACCAACCAACCCGACACATTGCAAAAATGTTCATATTGGCGGCGAATATTTTCATTCAGTTTTTGCCCACGCAATGGCCGACATATTTTTTTTTAACGCATAACAATTTTGCCACAGTATATGGTTAGCACAGCTACGGACTACGAATGGCTAATTTCAAGAAAAACTTATCTGATCAATATCGTAAAGCATCCTCTCAGCCCACACACAAAAACTCCATTTTGCATTGATTTTTCAAGTTTTCCGCATTAATAAAGTAATAACAGCGATAAGGAGTGATTCATCCGATCCGGGGGGAAGACCACTTTAAAAATAATGTCTGGTGTGTTTGTTCTGTGGCGTAATGAGGTTGGGCTTTATTCGGTACACCATGTGGTGGAAGACGGAAACGGCGGACGAGAATGGTAAATTAAAAAAATATTACTGCAACTAAACAAATTAAATTAACGACTTTTGATTAATTTGTTGCTGAAAATGACTGAAAATAAATAATAAAATGTTAAGAAGACATCGTAGAAATAGTTATATGTTAATAGAAATAATTCTACCCCAATTTATACCCCAGTGCATGGATACATGGCTGCCATGGGTATGTAATTCTTGAGAAAAAAAGTCGATCTACTTGACAAAGCACTTCTTCAAGCTGTTGGTTGTGCACAGTACATAGCCCCCTTGTACTGTGCGAGTTGCCCTTATGGGCGCAATCTCCCTACCATCGAGCCAGTTCGCGTATGCTTTTTCTTCCGCCAAATGTGAAGAGAGGTGCTCTCAAAAACTCTCCGGTAACCAGAGCTATTACTCTGCTCAACCACTTGGCCTAATATGTAGATATATTTGATGTTAAATATCGCCATTTCGTTGATCTTTTATATGAGATTATAATTACCAGTATACCCTGGGAAGGAAAACCCTAATCTGTTGACCAATGATCGGTCTAGTCTCGATACTTTCGCTCCTCTTCCTTCTTTCTATGGGACCCCTCTCTGAGGAGGTCTTTCCCATGATGAAAAGATTGCTATTGCGCGACAGGGCTAATAATCACTTGCGACCGGCTATTTGAGACTCGTTTTGGGCAGATGTGCATATGTATGCCTGTGTATATCTATATAGGTGTGTGTGTGTGGTCGCTCGCTACTTGTCACTCGTGACTCGTTAAAAGCAGATAACGCCTTAGAGAAGAGAACAAACGAATACCAAGGCAAACCCCCTCCTACTTGCCTGGACACAGTCAGGAGGTAAAATCCGATACCAACATGGTAGAAGATGTACGTCCAATGCCAGCAATGGCCAAGAGAGGGAAACTCTTTATAAAAAACCGCATACCAAGACGGCTCGGGTCCCCGCGGTATGGACACAGAAAGGGAGCCCTCACGTCACGTGTGAGACTCAGGTTCCTTTGGCCTCAACTACCATGCGAGAGTCTGGTAAGGTCCATGCCCTCAGCAAGTGAGAGCCTCATGACTGGCAAATGATGATGATGATGATATATATATATATATGCATCGTCTAATATATGTTTTTGGTTATTGAGTGATCTATCGGAGTGCAACATTATTAGAATATCCGTTATTCTCACTTAGTCAACACTGAGAATCTTGTGATTGGCAAATGATGATCTTTTAAATAGTCTCCTTCAGTCAACGATTGTTTAAAAAATTTACATCTGGTGATTTGTGTTTGGAAAACGAGCCTTGAAGTGGACGACCCTTCCAGGCGGATGAAACAGCCGTGAATTCTGCAATCGAAGAAGACCCGATGCTGACCATTGAACAATTATCGGAAAAGGTCGGTACATCCGGGTCCAGTACTCAGACGATCTTAAAGAAGTTGGGAAAGATTCAAAAATAAGGTGTTTGGGTCCCACACGCATTCATGCGCGACCTCATATTGCGAACTTGACGTGTGAAAAAATTCAGGATCTTAGATGGGTCACCCTGTTGCATCCTTCATACTCGCCGGATCTCGCACCATCTTTTTTATTAATTTGGTTCAATGGAACATTTTCTAAGAGATCAAATTTTAATTCCATAGAAGAGGTGAATACAGCCCTTTCAGACTATTTTCAGTCAAAACCCGCAGAGTTTTACAAGAAGGGCATGGATGATTTGAAAGAAAGGTGTGATTTGTAGGTAATATTTATTTTGTATAAGAAAAGTTAAATAAAGTATAAGAAAAATTGTTTTGAATTTCATTGAAAAAAAACGATTTTACTTATGGGTATACTAATACATATAATGGATTAATTAATGACGGTATTTTTATTTAAAAATTGATTGACGACCTGGGTTGATCTGTAATGCCAATCACGCATTTTTTTTTTAATATTTATTATTAAGGAATAAATAAATATTATGAGAGATAATGTTGAGAATCCACACAGATTGCGATATTGAGTTGTCTGGTGAATGCCATAGTTTTCGAGTATTTCTCGGCCCGAATTTGGCGATCCGGCGTGCGACCTACCCCCTCCCTCGCCGGTTCTTCGCACCCGCGCGCGCTTTACGAGCCGGCAAACCGGCATCTGTCGACGATACGTGACGACACTGCCAACCGACGCCGAACTGATCCTATGTTTATTTTATGATATTTACTTTATTGCTCCAGCTACAAGCCAACTCTGGCATGCTTGGCATACTGTGTACTATCCCACCGTGTACCACCTACCCGCTTTGTACTACCGGCACTATAAATAGACCGCAGGGGATTATAGAGACGCTATTACGACAAACGGGATTAACATTTATGATTAATATAACCGAGGCCAGAGACGAACATGGTATTAAAATTTTTAATAACCGCAAATAGACGGTTTGCTGCTAAATTTGAACGTATTACTCCAAAATTACGCCGTTTCGGTCCCAGGCGTACGCGAATTTACACGTTACGTACAATTACGCGATTCCATAGCGTACACGACCGAAAGAAAGTAAGTATTATAACATATTTCAATGGAACGTGATGGAATATTTAATATAATTTATAAACTTAATTAAAAAAAACTACATTTTTGTCCATTATTCCATTGTTTGGAACCAGTCAAACAATAGTGTCCACCTCTGTGTCGTGATCATGACTATTTGCGAGCTTCGTCTCATGTACGGCTTTCAATGTTTTAAATTTCAAAGTAAATTTTGGCAAACTTTATGGCCGCAAATCACAAAATCACTTCTATCACAAAATAATACGATTAAAATGGGGAACATTACGAAAACTAAAACATATACTCATATCTCAAATCTCCGAAAACTATCCTATTTAACCAATGTATTCTCCAGTGGCCTTGATGTTGGGTGTGCTGAATGTGGAAAAAAATTACAGATTTTTTTAATGAATTTTATTATTATTTATACAATAATTTTATTTTTTGTTTTTGCTACATAAATTTTTCGAGTAATATCAATGGAGAAAAAAATACTCTAAAACAGAAAGGCACACTTTACGATAGTTCCATTGAAAAATTTATGTCGCAAAAAACGAAGAATAGAATTAATGTATAAATAATTATAAAATTCATTAACCCTTTAATATGGAGTTTTACCATACGCCGTATAAACTTGAAATAAAATGAAACGGCTAAACATATCGACATTCTAACAATAACATTGCCTTCAAAAGATGTCCCTGCATTAATTTTCATTTAAAAATATTATATTTATTCATAAATAAATTCGTAGTAGCGTTTGCCGTGGCGCTGGTGGTTAGATGATTTCCCGTGCCTGCACGCCGTGGCGTCTAAACGGTTAAAAGAAACTCTATTTTTTTCCATATTCAGCACACCCAACATCAACACCATCCTACGCCCCTGATATATATACGCTTAACTTATTATGTAGTTGTGTATCTTATTTATTAATGTGTATCAATGTTGCCAGAGTCGAAAATCAAAACACCCTATTCCGCATGCATATCTACATAAACTTTCGTGATAATATGCCTGTATCTGTCCTTAATTCGCGATAAAATCATTTTCGGTAAATTTACCAATTTTCCGGTAATTACCGAAGGTGCGTTTTTGGCGATTTACCGGTAAACCGGTAATGCAAGCCCTACGCCCGAGTCTTAGTATTCGCCGGACATTGCACAGTGCAACTTGAAGAATAAAAAAAATATGAAGGTACGACGTTTTGCATACAATAATGAGATAAAGACAGATAAAAACGAGTACAACTTCAAAGCCGTCCAAAATAACAAAAGATTAAGTCAAAAAAGAATTTATAAGTAGAACCAGGCTGATAAACCGGTGCTACGTTGGACTTCAAAAGCGTCTACGGTCGAGATTTCTATTAAAGAAGACCAAAGCCAAGATCTAAGGGATCCTAATCAGGCCCGTCCTAACATATGGTTCTGGATATTCTGACAAAGCAAGATAACCAATAATTGCATATCCTTGATGGGAATGGCGTATCCGAAGCAACGCGGAGCTGTGCCGACTGTGAGGAAAGGAAAACCAATTTCGTGGCAGATTGAATAAGATAGAGGATACTATTGAATGAGGCCAGGGCTCTATCCTGTGGCGTCTTTCGTTGGGGATATGATGAAATCACAAAACAGCAATAACCGGAAAAAAGTGTTTGAAATGTGTTTCCTGCTGAGAACGAAGAGCTCATATTTAGGTTTTTTTTATTGAGTCGTGAAGCGATTACATATTATTATATTTTTTGTTTTTTTAAGATATTAATCCACTTTCCCTCATGTCTGAGAAACGTGACCATGTGATTCCCCCTCCATAAGGGGAATCATGCACATGGTTTTCATGGGAATATATAGTGCAGTGGTTTCCCGTTGCCTTTTGCACCGGCAGTGATTTTTTTTTATACTGAAGAGCGCTGCTGCCCGCTTTCCAGCTTATATTTTTGACAATTTTTTTTTGTGAAATGAAGAGATCGTCAGCCTTCATCCCACCCTCTGATTACGACCAAGCGCCACTCAAGTATTCAGAATGGTCACCCACATCTAGATACTATCTGCAAGCAATTAACTTTAACAATCATAATTTGAGTTATGTTACCTCCAAGCTATGACGGGTACTAATTTATGTTTTACGAAAGAGATTAATACTCCAGACACGTTGTATGAACCGATCGGAAGGCGTAACTCCTTGATGCCCCAGAGTTTAATGTTAATTTAAGACTCGTAGCCGTGTAAGAAAACGAAACCTTTCAGAACAGAAAACAACTCACTTTGTTAGTGTTTTGTAAGCCATGTATTTAATCATCAAAGAAAATGCTGATGTATCCCGAATTTGTGTCTCGTTCGTTCCATCCGCATCCAGAGCGTCCGCGTTACAATTGAATTTTATTATTAATAAAATTAATAAGATTAAACGTTCCGTAACACGGCTCGCTTATATGCAAAAGTTTAATCAAAACAGCGGAATCGTTTCTAGTTTCCAAATGTATTTCCGTTCCATTATGCAACGGAATTTTCTCACTTTTTGAACAAGCGGAACAAACTGTATACTTTTCCCATGGAAGCAAGAACACTTACACATAAAAAAGTATATTATGAAACGTTGTTATGCATTCGCTACGAATTTAACGAGAATTTTTATCGTCAAATTGAAAACTTTTCAACATTTTCAAACGAGAGATCTTTGCTGGAAGTGGGTTCCGCGACTTTATAGCCATATATATGTGTTTCGCCGTACATCCAATGAATTAAAACACGTTTTCTTATATATTTATTTATGATTATTTTGGTTTAGGGCTTTTTCATTCACCTGATTGTACACGGATTGGGTAAAAAAATCGTATTGGTATTCGTTGACCCGGGCAAACGGATCCGCAGTTATCTCCTATTGGGATCATCTCGCTACATGAACTTCATCCCCCGGCTCTTCCGCTTGACCGAATGTCTTGAAAATAAAAAATAAACCCAATCGTCGGTGAGGAGAATCAATTTTTCCATCATTATGGTCGATTGTCATACATCGTATTAAAGCGGTCGGAACAAAAATGCCTAAAGGCTACACGGATTTTTTCTTGTGTTTCACTACTCCGATGAAACACAAAATTGTTATATTCAGCGTTTAAGATAACGCTATTATTAATTTATGTTATAAAATAAAAATTCTGTGCGTATATTCAATCGAAATCTTAAAATAAATATAGAATAAAACAAAAATGCCGACGAGTAAAACAAACTTACGCTCTAATCTAAATATCCAATGCAGATAACCATGACAAATGAAGAGAGGTTAAAATTAATATCTCGTATAATACGATATTTTTTCATTAATCAATCCCCAAATTTATCGTTTTTTAACGTTAAATGATATATAGAACCATAATTACTACTTAGGTGAACTACTGATAATAATTTGAATTAAATGCTAAATATATTATTAGTATGAGTAATTCAGTACCTCGGGTTGTCGCACTTCTATAGAAGGTTAGCAGATATCAGGATGTTTCCATAACAATTTTCTTTTCAGTCATTTCAATCTATTGATTGCAACTTTTTCCTGTAAAAAAAAACACAGTTTTGAATAAAAATGTATATTGGGGACGCTACGTTTTTTATTTTTCTCGAATAATTCTTTTAATATAAATCCTAAATGTCACAATTTTTTTGTATTTGTCTCAAAAGGTCAAAAGAATTAACAAACAATTAATAATTATCAATATTCTATTGTCACGGGCACAATGTTTTTATTTCGCTCGCATCCGTTACGATATGGCAAGTGCGAGTGAAACGCACTAGTGACACGTGCCGCGAGAACTCAGTCGGCAGACTGCCACTTAGTCTACGGCGAGACATTGCCGAATGCGCGCGTCATTTACGCGTCAAGTTGATTAGTTATAAATCCAAAATATCGACCAAATTATGAACCATATCCTGAATAATTATTTTTATTCTTAGAGTAATCCATTTTTAAAAAGAAACAGTCAAAATATTTATGATTCATTCATTTGACGTGACTTGAAATGCTTGGGGTCTCTGAGAGACCCCCTTCGGACGACGCGGATTATTATTAAGTCAAATCTTCGTCCCTAAAACTGACCGAAGACACATTAGACGATGTTTGCTGCTTTTATTGTTTGTAAACCCTCTTACAACGCTCCGTGTTCTATAAAATACCACGATGTTCTATAAAAAAAATCGACAGTCCCTCCTATACCGCTCCCTTCTAGAACGTAAATTTTTAACATTAAATTACATATTTAGCCCGAAATAAAAAATAGGGTCAATGCTGTTTGGTTGACAATGAAAAATGATTTCGTTAAATTCACAAAAAAAAGAATTAAAAAGCCCACTTTCCAAATTTTGTATGAGTGGCTTTGGTTTCTATAACGCAGGCTTTCTATAACGTGGTCTCGATTTCTTGATTGGATTTATTTATTTATATATTTGTCTACGATGGATTGATGACATAACAGGAATATTCCAAAGTACCATTCACCAATATAAAGATTCTATAAAGATTCTAAAGATGTAAGTGGAATGATTCTCTCACACTAATATTCCCTCCAGTGTCAAACCACGACACTGGTTAATTTTTAACATTATTTTAGTTAGATTGAAATTTTATTCATTCAACGAAGGATAGATGGCATTAAATTAATTAATTCCAAAGCGCTAAACTACCTACATAAATATTTGGAAGCAATAGTTCTCTTCCTCTTATATACCCCCTGGCCAGTGTCATAAAGAATTCCCAGAATTTTTTGGTAGAAAGCGTATACTATTGGTAGAAAGTTAGTAGACTTGCGTCTTACAAGAAGCGGTCCGGGAAATATTTCATCTATCTTTGAAGGGCCACGATTATCAAAAGGTTGAAGAACGCTGACCTACAACACACCTAAAATATTATTTAAAGCGAATCGAATAATATGAAGTTTTAGATGAATTATTAAATATTCTAAATTGACAATGATTAACTTTTAAAATTAATAGAATTAACTATAAGCATTACTTTAATACTATGAAGAACTATTTTAATTTTCTTAAATATGATCGTCGACCATATTTTTCAACGATAGGCAGCAGTATTTATTCCCTAAAGATAACTTAATCTAAAATATTAACAAAAAATGTATAAAAAAATCTAAAATTCCCTAAAGTCAAAGAATCATTTCACGCTCAACAGGCAACGCTTCAGGATTAAAAATGTTTTATTTATATTTAAACAAAACAGATGCCATGTACCTACACACCCCTCGCTGCGAACCCGTTCCCATAAAATATGTATAAAAGCGAGAGTCTCACAGAAGTACTCCGCGGAATAGAGAGCTACACATAGGCCGCACAAGAGACAATATAAATTTTGCTAAAACACTCATGATACACGCAACGACGATATTTATACTCGGGGCAAAAAAAAAACAACAAAAATTTGAGTGACGCATAGCAGCCTCAGACACATGTACGAGAGTTTCGCTAACAAAACCAATTACGGATATCAAGAAATAAGGGATGAGCCCTCCACTCCACTAATTTTGCGGAAATCAACTGTCAGCGAGTTGGGCGCGTGTGTGCGTATGTATCGCAGTTCCTTTGTTGCCGGAAACTTTCTACAAAGATTATAGGGAATTGAATCGAATGCTTTGTGTCCTCCGTTCGTTGACGTTGCGAACTCTTTATCTAATCACTTCATATATATCCGACATTATTATTGTACCCTCGAATTGAACAATCATGATTTTTAATTTTTAAATAATAATTACGTTCAATGTTGGTTCTAATAAAGAATATTTAAAAAATACGCAACGTAGATTGCATCTGAATTTTATATAAATCTCTTTGTATGAACATGAAAGCTCACTCTTGCCATACAATAAATACGTAATACCTGTGGCACAATGAAACATTTTTCATATCAACTGACTATATTTTCAATGTAGAGAAAATTTTCGCAATTTTTTCACTTTTTTTTTGCTCGTTATGCGAATTACTCGTTATGCAAGGTGCTCGTTAAGAGAGGTTACACTGTACCTGTTTCAATAATAGTCATTTTTTTATTTTCTGGTTATCGTAGAGATCTTACTTCTCATCCCAGCAAAAATCCTTTTAATAAAAATGATCGATTACAAATCTGGACAGTAAAGATAAACAGATGATTATTCGGTATTCTAAGACCGAAAATGTTTTAAGAAAATTCGCTCAGCACCCAAATTATTAGTCTATGTTTTTCGTGCTTTTTAAAACTATCCTTCACTATTGACCACAACTGAGTTCTTGGAACAATTCCTTGATTGTTTTTGTGTAAATGTGTTATCTTAAAAGTACTCCTTGATTTTGATTTGTGCTTTTGCCTACTTTCACCATTTTTGAACGTTTGAGACCAACTATAGCACCGTCGGTTTCGTTAGAGGGAAAGGAACCCGAGAGCAAATTCTCAATATCCGCCAAATCAATAGAGAAGAGCAGAGAGTTCAACATACCGGTGGTGATGTGTTTCATAGACTAAAAAAAGGCGTTTGATTGCGTGAATTGGAATTGTTGTGGAAGGTGCTGGAAGAAATGGGCGCACCGTTACACATTATACCTTATCGAAGCCTGTATAAGAACAACACTGCAATAGTCAAAATAGAGTCGAGTTCGTCGGAAAAGTTTTCGGTGCTCAAAGGAGTTAGACAGGGCTGCATACTCTCCCCAGACCTATTCAACTTATACGGGGAGTATATTATGAGAAAAGCTCTTGAAAACTGGAAAGGCGGATTTAAAATAGCGGGTAAAAAAATTTCAAATCTTAGATATGCGGACGATACGACTTTGATAGCCACCAACGAAGAAGAAATGGCCGATCTGCTCAAAAAAGTTATCTATGAAAGTAAGAAACTAGGACTCGAGATCAACGTTACCAAAACCAAGCTGATGATCATCGACAGGAATAATCAGCTATCCAGATCTGCTAATCTTCCAGATCTGGAGAGGGTTGAAGAGTTTCTTTACCTCGGATCACTACTTACTAGTAACGGAGATTGTGAGCCGGAAATAAAAAGGCGAATAGTGATGGCTAAAAACGCGATGTCAAAGCTATCAACGATTTGGAGAAACAGGGGATATCAAGAGAAGACAAAAAACGTTTAGGAGTGCAAAGTCTGGTATTCTCGGTTTTATTTACGGCGTAGAAACCTGGACCATAAAGGAAAATATGAAGAAAAGAAAATTGACGCCTTGAGAATGTGGTGCTGGCGACGTCTTACTAAGAATACCATGGACCGCTAAACGCACAAACATGTCCGATTTTAAAAGAGGGAACTATAAAGAGACCGACTTTCCAGACATATGTCTCAAAGGATTCTTCGATACTTTGGGCATCTCGCCAGAAGAAACGATAGCCTGGAGAAGCTCGTCGCGCTTAGAAACATACAAGGACGCAGGGGAAAGTGAAGACCGCCACAGGCTCCACCATAATAGCTGCGATGCGGGATGCAGAATGCAGAGAATCCTGGAGAGACAAAATCAAAACTAACGAGAATGATCACGATCCTCAGACATGAGGGTGCCGACCAAAGAAGAAGATAGCACCGTCGAGGATTCAAGATGTCTACAAATATCCCAGATGGTCTGGGTAACTTTATCAAATAACAGCATAAATACGTTTAATCACTGACCGTTACATTTTTTTACAATAGGCCAAAATAACGATACGAACCGCGACTTGTTAACCAAGTGACGCAAGAAAAAAATGACATTTCTTTTCGCTTTACCTAATATTAGAATATTACTTAAGTATTATTGACGTAGTTCGATATTTTTCTATTGAAATCACGTCCATATAAAAAAAATGTACGTTTCTTTTGGTGCGAACCCCTCGTCACCGGCAAACAAGATTTTAATAAAGAGTGATAAGAAGAAAGGTTGCGTTTACCCATCGGGAACGTGCCCAGAAATGGTAATCACCCGAAACTATACTTTTCGCCGAGAAAAAATCCATTAAAAAAAGGTAATCCTGAAATGGCGAAACCTCGGATGATTCAGCAAATTGTGTGGCAGTAGCCGGCTGAATCATCGTCGTGAAAGTTAACGGCCCTCCAATATCGGCTCCCTTGTTTGCGAGGGCTGTGCCAAATTGCGTGGGACTAGGGACCCTGCCCTACACATATCATATTGTGCGAATCCAAATAAAAATTGGTCTAAGGCTTCTATCAAAAACACGTCAGGCATAAAGCCAAACGCGTTAAACGACCGCCGAAATACAGAATGATTCACTGCTTACCCATATAATATATAATAATAGAACCAATTCTATTATATTTTTTATTTTGATCAAAACATAGTTAACGACCGCTGCGCTAAGCCATCCACCGGTTAAAAAACGGAATTACGTATAACGAATCTTTGAAATACGCATCGTACGAAAAAATAAATCATAGCCATTACATCTTCCGTTATGGCCTTAAATAAAAATAAAAAAACTATAAACATTGCAAATGTCAGACGATGTCAGATTTTTAATGATCGTATTTTTGTATCACAAAGGTCACTTTAATAATTTGCACTGGATATTTTCATGGTAAACATTTGTTCCATGCTCGCTAATTAGGTACATCACTAACTACTACTACTACTACTACATTTTG
This sequence comes from Philopotamus ludificatus, assembly GCA_022495035.1. Classification (NCBI taxonomy): domain Eukaryota; kingdom Metazoa; phylum Arthropoda; class Insecta; order Trichoptera; family Philopotamidae; genus Philopotamus; species Philopotamus ludificatus. The sequence goes on along the minus strand of JAGXCT010033701.1, from coordinate 5,782 downwards.
GCATTTGTTCTCATCCTCAGGTTACTCGTAAATAATCGTCCTAGCATTTAGACGAACTGCTTCATTACAAGCGGAGGAGTGAGGGACATGGCGGCTCCGACACTAATTTCCCCATCAAACAACCGACCTCAGTCCCTGGGGGACTTGCCAGTTACGGTTCCGGCGAAGGACCTACATGGCACCAGCAACAAACGCGCCACCATCATTATATTCCCAACAGGTATCCATTTAATATGTATAAATATGAACAATATGAGATATTTTATAATTACATTATATGAAATTCTTCATCCACAGTTTCTCCAGAATCCGTCATCGTGCCAATAATCTCTTGTATCCTAGGATTCCCACTCTTGGCGCTGATGGTTATATGTTGTCTTCGGCGAAGAGCCAAATTAGCAAGGTACCAACTGATTTATTTTTTATTCAAAACAAATGAATCGGAAACCCACCGTTTTAAAAAGTGAATATAAATTAACGTCTCGTTTTATGGCCATGTATTATACACAGGGGCGGCTCGTTAATATACACTGCGGAGCTACAGCACCCCTAAAAAATTGAGGAAAAATATATTTTTATATATTAATAAATACCTGTCTAATGATTATATATAATATATATATAATCATTAGACAGGTATTTATTAATATATAAAAATATATTAATAAATACCTGTCTAATGATTATATATAATATATATATAATCATTATTGTTTGAAATGAACATTATATAAACCTAATTGATGTATATATTTATATTTTAATAAACATAGATAAAATATGCTTTATTATAGTATGTATGGACACGAAAGGGGAGCCCTCACGTCACGTGTGAGACTCAGGTTCCTTTGGCCTCGACTACCATGCGAGAGTTTGGTAAGGCCCATGCCCTCAGCGAGTGAGAGCTTTGTGGCTGGCAAATGATGATGATGATATAATAATAATGTGCAATTCGTAAAGATACCCACAATTGAAGTTAAAGCCTCACAAAGAAGTGTGATTAAAATTCGATTATTTAAAAAAGTGCATCAAAGTGACAAGAGATTTTTTTAATGCCATTATTAATGCGCCTATTTTTCTCTGTTTGACCAAATTACTTTTTTACTCAGATTGAACCGTGCTAACATTAAAATCAATCAATGTTGATTTTTGGTTAATCAAATGTGTTATTCCCAAGGTTTTTTTCCAACTACAGGAAGAAATCTCGATTGAATTTGATACTACTATAATATTTCAATTGCATTTTTGATAATGGTTAACTTTAGAACCTTATATTACCAAATACAGTAAACTAATATTCACAAAAAAAAACAGTGACATAATAAACTTCAATCTTATATCTATCGTTTGCCGGTTTTTTTTTCTAAGATCGAAAAGCATTTTTGGTAGTAGAATTCAAGATCTATCCCATAGTGCAGCGTTGTGTATTGGATGGATGCGGGCGGGTAGCGGAGTGCGGGGGAGTCTCGCCGCTAAGCGTCCTGTCGCGCTACGACTCGGTGTAGTCATACTGAATCACTGATTTTTACTCACTATCAACTTTTTTTAAAATATTTATAAAATAAAATATAAGAGAAATATATTTTTTTAGTTTTTAATATTCCGCGGCACCCCCAAATATTTCACTCACGAGTTGCCAAAAATTGGTAGTTCGGAAAGAAATTTATCTTTCCTCAGATGTCAAGGCCCGAAACATTATTTTTTTAACATCATATCATCAATGTTCATGTGTTGTTGATGTTGAAGATGCGAATGTTTGTGATGATTCTTTTATAGTTTGGTGAGGATCTGATTCAGATAGAGATTTCTACATGTCGTCATCAAACTTTGAGGGTCTTTCTGATTTAGAGGCTTCTTGTAATCCTCTGTCATCTGATTTTAATCGTCAAACCTAAAATTTACATCTCTTTTCAGCGATAGCCTAAAACAGCCGCCGGTTGTGGCATTGCTTCCATCCGAACCTGAAGAGAACCTGAAGGCCTGAGAGCTGAAGGACGGGGCGAGTTTGTAGGGAGTGGTAATGTGATGGGAAACGGCTCAAGGTACTATCATCTAGGCTAGGGAGCTGGGTCAACCTAGCCCGGGATAGTCGTATCTCTACACCAATTACTGATGACAGAGACACTAATAAGTGGTTCTTACCGGATCTCAAAGGGCCGGAGAGATGGGCGTATTGTCTTTTGTTAATCCGGGAAGTTGCCCTTCTATGATCATGCTGCGGCAAATATCTCTGTCTGCTCTCTCTATTGAGGGCTGTATCTAGGGCGTATTTTAGCTGGTCATCCTGGTCAGTTAGTCATGCTGGTCAAGCATAGTCTGCTTCGGTGCTCCACAATCGCATTTCTATTCGATTTTCATTCTTCAATGGTGCAACATATTGGCGCAGCGACCATGCCCGGTGCTGATGCGGTTAAGTCAGCACCATTTTTTCGACAATTGGAAGAACCCATTTGGAGGGCTGGTTGGATCTACAATGATATCTTTGTTACCAATGTTACTTCCTTCCATCTCTTCCGCCATATAGAAAGGTAGATGCTGTAGTACTTCCAATCCCTCCCTGAGTGATTCTTGCTGTGTGTAACCTTGCGTTGTCATTTTGCAGTATACGTCTTGGGTTATTTACCACAACTGATCGCTTTTTTAATACTTTCGCTATCAATCTTTCAATTGGTCACAATAAACTTCGGCTCTATGTATGTAAGAGGATGAGACTCATTACCCCCAATTTTTTTTTATATGTAGATGGTTTTGCGAAAGGTTTTGTAGAAGTTGAGTGCTGTCGCGTGTCGGTATCGGACGTGGTTGAGCACAATCATGATTTCGTAGATTCTACGGAACTTTAAGGAGTCCAGGCAGCTTTCCATCCCGATTCGGTGACGGATGTGCTACCGGAGGTGCCCTTGGCATCCGATCAGACGGTAAATTAAATACGAATCGGCCCTAGCCACGTCCGATTATTATTGTTATAATCAGCTATCCAGATCTGCAAAGGGTTGAAGAGTTTCTTTATATCGGATCACCACTTACGAGTAACGAAAATTGTGAGCCGGAAATAAAAAGCGAATAGTGATGGCTAAAAATGCGATGTCAAAGCTATCAACGATTTGGAAAAACAGAGGGATATCCAAAAAGACAAAAAACGTCTAGTGCAGAAGAGGCTGGTATTCTTAATTTTTATTTACGGCATAGAAATCTTGACTATGAAGGAAAATATGAAAAAGAAAATTGACGCCTTTGAAATGTGGTGCTGGCGACGTCTGCTGAGAATACCATGAACCGCTAAACGCACAAACGTGTCTGTCCTAAAATAAATGGGGAACTACAAAGAAGACCAACTTTCGATCAAATGTCTCAAAAGGATTCTTCAATACTTTGGGCATCTCGCCAGAAGAAACGATAGCCTGGAAAAGCTCGTCGCGCTTGGGAACGTATTATACAAGAATGATCACGATCCTCAGACATGAGGGTGCCGACCAAAGTAGAATCCGCGCGTTGACAGCTCAGCTCCCCGGCTTATGGCTGGCGACCTGACCCGTATTGAAGAGCCTAGTTAACCTGAAGGATAACCATCCGAATCCTAGCCTGAGTGTTGAGTTGGACGCGTCGCTTCTGGTGCTTGGAAAGTGGATCGGAGAAGCGCAGGACCGGCGGAGATTGTGTAGTGTCCTCCAGGTGGCAAAGACCCGCTTCGGGTTAGAAGGCCATTTAGAGGTTTTGCTCATGATCTTAATGTATCGATTAATTCTCTATCGCTACTCTATTTTGAAGTCTTAAGACGTCTGTATAAATTTCGGGTCTTGGTAGCTTCGTTTGGCTTCAATCCCTCATCGAATAAAAATAGCATAAAAAAATCGTAAATTCCTCAATTTCTGGCCTTGACATTTTTACTAAAGATAAAAAAAATAGAGATAAATATAATAAAAATAGAGTATAAACACCACAACAAAAAATTATCGTTACTTTTCTGTTTACCTTATATTAGATGTACCGGAAAGAAATCCATTTTTTTGTGTCTAATTTTTATTAATATAATAATAAAATGATATGGATACTCATATATATAATTTTAGTTGTGCATAAATCCAAATGAATTTTAAATTAAAATACTAACCACGTACGTACATAAATTGCTAATGTTGCTAAATTGGTTTTCCATTTTCTTTCCGTCTGTTACGAATTTATCCGCTAATGCATAACACCACCTGCTACACAAAACTACTACAAAATATAAATTTTAAACTCCGTATAATAATCTAATAAGCGTGAAAGCATCCAGCTTTATTTATTATCGTTGTCATAAAACCGACGAAAATGCAGTTCGTTCGTCCGTAGCATATAAATTCATTAATTTTTTTTTATGTCATTTACATATTTGACTTTGCCAAGTTGAGCCATGCTCTGTTGTAAGGCCCAATTTATTGCATTGGTCGCGATTATGGCCGCCGATAATAAAAAGGTACGAACGACAGCATATTGTGACATTTATTATATGCCGAATAAAAATTTCATTTGTCAAATTCGTACATAAAGTAAGGACACACGTGAAACATTACGACGCCATATTTTCATCTGACGCAAAAACACGATACACCGAGCAAAGAAATATTACGCGGAGACGACGCCGAGCGCAATTTGTCAACCGGAATTTTGTTCGGAGAGAAGCTGAAGAAAAAAAATATAGAAAAAAATATAATTAATAAACATCAAGGGGATACGAAATGGCGGAGACGCAATACAGCCGATAGCTATTAAGATTCATTCGGCAGATTGGCGGGATCGATCTGCGATATGGCCGATTGTCTAAATTTGCAATCGAAATCATTCCATTCACGTGTAGCCATTTCATTCATTCCATCCGAGGATGGAGAACGCATACAAATTGTTGCCGCCTTTATTATTATCGCTCGGAATGTTCGCTGAATGATTCATTGTGTTATAAGTAATCATTATTTCTGATACATCTCCTAAATCCGCCCCGTTTCACTATGTACATTAATTTAAACTTTTTCCTTAAACTAGAAATGTTACCCGGTGGTTTTCTCTTTAAGATTTAAAAATAGATGGAAATTTATGTGTACACATTCCGGAGGACGTATGCGAGAAAAATGGTAACTGTATTCACGAAGAACTTTTTGACCCTAAGCAATGAAACCCCTAATCTATTTAATCCCACTATCGCAAATGCTTTCCTAGAATAAATGTTTTCATGCCGTTCGAACTACAATATTATTTTAAATCGTATCGAAGACGCTACTTATAATCCTTTACAATAGATGAGAACCGTACTTTATTGTTTATGGAGATTGGTTTTCCAAAAAAATCCATCACATACAATCAACCCTCTATAGCGCAGAAATTGAGACCACGTTTAGAAAGCCGTCCTCCAGAACAGTGGCGGATGGTGACTTTTTGGGGCCTGATGCTAATTACCTTTTAGAGGCCCCTAGTAGTATATATTTGACGGGGAAAATGGGGAGGGGGTGTTGTCGGTTTTCTAAGACGAAGGATGAAGACGAATTATAAAAAATAATGTATTATATAAAATAAATCAACAAATAATTCATTCTCTCATCTCTCATATCTCGATCTATATTTATTTTTTATAAATGTTATTTTAGAAAAAGCTAAACATTCGTTTTTATTTGAAATTATGGTTTATTTAATATATTCCTGAGTCGGTGACATTTGTTATTTAATCTGTCGTAAAAAATGGTAAGGTCTTGAAGGCCCCAATGATCGGGGGTTTGATACTCCAGCATCATGAGCATCCATATAAATCAGC
>JAGXCT010033700.1:22707-47124 GCA_022495035.1 Philopotamus ludificatus | reverse complement strand
TATTTTTCAGAACGTATTCCTCGCGATCAACCTCGGGGGTTAACTGTGTATGAACACTCGTAAAATAATAAAAATATTGTACACATCCTTTATGGCCAAAGTATCGCCTTCTGCAGACCACTTTGAAGGAAAAGGTGAAAGGTAAACGATGGTTGTATGAAAGAAGCTCTCGTTGCCCGACGACATTTGCAACTGGACTGAATCGAGAGTCCAGAATTGTACCTGCTCGTCAAAAGTCAGAAAATAAAATACAAGAACCAGTAGATCGCCTACGTCCGAAAACGAAAAATTCACTTAAAGAAATGTTAGTATATTTGAAACCATAACGTTACTATTTTAAATTAGTATTAAAGCAAATATTCAAACTTATTGTTAATTGTATCAATTTAAGGGGTTTTGTCGAAAATTTTCATTAAATTTTCTGTTAAAATAACTGAAAATACTGATTGCGCTAAATGCTGATATATTTTTTCTAAATTGGCACATTTGTGTACGAATTAAAACGCGATTATGGTAATTATCCAATGTCCTATTCCAATTATTCAGTAGGGCGCCAAAGTCGTTTCGAAGCGTTCAAAGTGTGACAATACACTTGACTATTTAATTTGCGCTATCGTATATTTCCCAGGGGAGGCAGACGCTTTCCGGGTTTTTTCTTCTTACAGTTGTTACGTTTTCCGGGCCTTATCTGTCCAATTTCTAACTGCTTATTCCCGTGAGATAATTCCGACTACTTGTGAAAAAGTGAACAGTTCTCTGAACTACGACAAAACGATACACCTATAATATCGGATAGCCGACTCAATCAACTACATCCGAATAAATGTAATCTTTTATTTTGCTCAAAAAAAAAATATTGTTTGATATAATAAGTTTATATTAATTTTTTTATTGAGCAGTTAAAGTGTAAAGGGGATTACTTAATTAATCGGCTTTCGCCAGATGTCTCCATTTATATTCCATTACAAAGGCGGCCATAAATGACAATTTTTATCCGTAACGGCTCAGCAACGCCGTGAATTATAATTCGAAAGATTTTATAATTCCTGGCCGTGTATAAGGAATGGCCAGCGTGGCCTTATGAATAATAAATTGTCCAGAAATTTTTGTTTTTGCCGGCTTGGAGACCACTTTAATATCGACCCGACAGAGGTCGACGCGGGGGTCTCGAGGGGCTTACAAATTGCAAGAATAAAAAAAGGTTTAGCACAATCCCGCAGACACGTTCCGCAGAGAAACGAAGACTTACCAAAATTGGTAGTAGTCATTTCTAATATGTAATGTCAATTTATGGCGCACTTGCGTACTGTTTGCCGATTGCTAAAACTGCAAAAAATGACATTGCTGCAAGATAAAATATTCCGCTTTATTGATTATTTAAAATTGTTGCATTTGAATACATGAACATTTTATTATAATATTCTCATTGAAAAAAAAAGATTGTAAAGTAAATTGTCGAAGAGATATATATTTTTATATTCGAGTAGTGGTAAAATCGTTTTTTCCTCGTATACAATACAATTCCAATTGAATGTCAAATGCTTTATCCCCGACTGTATGAGCGTAGAATTAATGTATTTTCACAAAGCTCGTTACTTGTCCCGTATTCGAGTTATCTAGCAAAACGCTTCAGTTAAGTACATTTTAACAGATAAATAAAGTCACTTTGGCTGGAAACGATGGGATCTCAAAAGAAAACATTATTACAATAATCTAATAGTTTCTTTTCGACGAAAATTTTCCGACCGTGAACGCAGAAATACATTAATGCGAGCAAGGGCCAGGGGTTGTATCCTTTTATTTTTGCTACATTGTGCCAACAATGGAGGGCAAAGTGTTTCATGCCAAATTTTTAACGAAGGTCTTCTTATTCCTGCATTAGGGAAAGTAACTTGATTATTCAGCGGGCCGATTTCCGAAACAGGTAGACGTTTTAGGAAAGCTGTTTTCTCTTAAAATTCAAAAAATAAACTCGTGCTTGCCGTCATCACTTAAAAAAAATAGATGAAAAATTCATAATTATTTTAAACATTCTACGTTGCGTACTTGTTAAATTAGAATTTTTTTAAAATAAAATTTAATTCGGATCATGTCAAAAAAAAGTAAATGTTTTAACTCTCAAATACGTAACGTAACACAATATGATTAAAAATATTTGTTTCTCGTTCATATAGAGCGAACGTTACATTAAGATATGCAAAAAAATGACTTTCTTTAAAAAGGGGAGCTTAATTTGGAAGCTTAATATAGTAAAGTATTCATTAGTTCCAAGAGGTTAGACATCTCTGCTAAAATCAGGGGTTCTATATTAACGTAGGTCTCGAACCCTATTTCAAGGTATGTAGTATCCGAGAAAACAATTGCAAGTTGCCTTCAACCAGTAAATTATTTAATTTATTAATATTTTCTTTTTTCTCTCGGTCCTTTAAATATATGTTTATTAGAGCAAGATGAATTTGTCGTAGATAAATTTATTATATCGTCGATATATTTTCATGCATAAGTAGTAACATGAATATGATTTCATATTCGCAGTTAACTTACATTTAATATATAGTGTAAGTTAACCGCGACTGAGCTATGTTAGTATTCGGATAGGTGTCCGACGAAAACAATGAATTCAGGGAATTCTTTATAACACTTGCCAGGGGGTATGTAAGAGGAATCCATTACCTGCATGTTTTATTAAAAACAGGTAGTTTGGCACGTTGGAATTAATTAATTTAATGCCATCTATGCTTCGTTGAATAAATAATTACAAAAACTAATAATATAAATTTTAACCATACTGAAATAATATTAAAATTAATTAGTGTCGTGGTTTGACACTGGGGGGAATATTAGTGTGAGAGACTCATTCCCCTTGCATCTATAGAATCTTTAGAATCTTTATATGAGTGAATGGCGTTCTGGAATATTTCTGTAATGCCATATATCTATCATAGTCAAATAAAATAAATACATAACATAATTGAGTGGAAATATTTTTCAATTCGGGTTATAGAATATTGGAAAATTTGAAAAGGCCAAAGGTTTATAAATCGTACGGAATAAATATTTGAAGTGAGTGCTAGATGTCAAGTAATCTATAAAATTCTAATTTCAAAATTTACAATTGACTAATAATCAATTGTATACATAATTTTAAAAATATAGGTAGTAAACAATTTCCAATTTACTGATACCAACTAATTGCTATTTATTCGTTAAAATTTAAAAAAAGCAAACTCCTTGATTTCACCTTGTATTCAAAAGAATGGACGTTTTTATAAATAACAGATATTTTACATATTAATCTAAAATATAATAACCATTAGCAGATGTGACGTTTTCCATATATCCACATATCAACAACAGCAACAAGACATAATACTCATTTTAACGTCATCAAAAGTATTAAAAAAATCCATTTAATAATACTGCATCCATCTGAGAAAATGAGATGGAACGGTATTTGGAGAATATGAAAAGTGACGAATTGGCCTTCATCCGAAGTCGGTTTTTCTTGTGTTATTTATTTCTGGGTTATGCGATTGAGCATTGTCATGCTGCAAAAATACTTGTCAGCTATAATATATAATTCCGGTCCCCCTAGTACAGGTTAAGGATTTATTTTTACTCTGGTATTATAATAATACCTGATTTATTTAGGAAATAATGAATCGCCGTAATAAACTCGTATTTACGATCGACTTTTATTAATATTCCCAAACTCGCTGATTTACCGTGGAAATATTTTCGTATCCCGTCCGATAAAATCCAATCGATTAAACAGAATTCTTGATTCATCCGTACAAATTAGATAAAACCGTAAATGCCGGCGGGCTAAATTTATAGTTTTCCATGTTTAAAGATTTTATCGGGGGCCGCGTGCCCCGCATTTATTGTCCCCGTCGGATTTATTTCGGCTCGGGAATTCACCGGCAGCCCGATCTGGAAAACATATTTTCCTTTATTTATCTGCAAGACACACACACACGAGGATTTACAGCACACCGAAGGCTTTACGGCTGACGGCTTTTGATGGGCCTTTCACTTTGAAATGTATATGATTGTAATTTAAATTACACGTCTCTTAATGCCGCCGAATCTGTACACGCATTACGGGGGGCGTAGCCCGGCGCCCCCCGTCTCACAACGCAGTAAGCGCCGCGGCTTAGGCCTACGCCACTGGTACACGGGAGGACGCTTATTCAAATAATCCGCGGCTTTGGCCCCGCAATAAAAGATGCTGCCTCTAAGATGTGGCAAAGTGTGGCAAGATGTGGCGAGACGTGGAAAATTTCATTTGTATCCGCCGCTGCATGCTTGCTCCTGACAGATATGGAAATGAGGGGCTTTGAACAATTCGCTTTATTTGGCTGTTGTGAATATTAATTTCGGTAGTGCTTGACACAATCGCTTACACCAATGTAAATTATGACTGGTAGATTCTGCGGGGAAAAATTAGCTGTCTTGGTACAGTGCAACAGATTTTAAAATATTTTTTATGGGATTTTTTATGTTAATATATTAGATGTTTAACTCATTTTTGTCAATGATAACTTCAATTAAATATAATGATATATGACACATTTTTTTGCGATTTCATTCGTTTTACACCAGGTTTTCAAAATTTACCAAAATTGAAACTCTGGGAATATAATTTGGTAAAAATTGGACAGTAAAATAAGACAAACAGTTTATTTAAATACAATTACCGAATCTACAACCATGTTATAAAGTAATTTAGATTATTATTTTATAAAAATTTACATGTAAATTATAAATTATCCATTTCATAATCCACTGCACCAGACGCTCCTCATAATTGTCAGTTATCGACTGTTGCAATCTCAATTTATATTAGACAATGGATATTGGAGTGGTGATAAAAAACAAAATGTTCCAATATTGGAACACCAGACAAAAATAGGTAATTTTTTTCTGTCGATTATTTTGGTATATCCAAATATTTTTGCATGTGTAAAAGATGAGAAATGTATATAGAATTTTTGGGCAAACTCCAGACCGTTTCATTAAAGATTATAAATTTTCAAGAATATTGTACAGTTAGTGGTATCAATTTGGAGAGTTTTCTTGACCATATCATTATTTTATGTTAAATATATGTAAATTCTTATAATCTCTTAAACGGAAGAATTATTTGTATTTAACTTATGTCTACCATTATATAACTGACCCTTGTAGGAAAAAAATATTTGTATAATATTCTTGACTCTAGTATTCTTGAAGTCTAGCCCTTTTTTCACTTTTATGGAAGTTTTGATCGAATTTTAAACATTTTATTCGAACATAAACACTGCGGAGCTGTAGCATGATCAGCAGTATCTAGCAGCATCGTATGATGTAGTGTAAGAGCGCTGTATGCTAGTCAGCGCTACGAGCGTAGTGTTTTAGATGTAAACGGGCCGGTATCAGAGTGTGGAGGGGGGGGGAGGTCTTGCCGCTAAGCGCCGTTTTGCGCTGCAACTCGGTGCAGTCATGCTGATTCACTGTAGTGCAGTCATATCGACTCACAGCTTTATTCTCGTCCCGTTTATCACTTATTTAGTATTTTCACCTAACCTTATTTTTTTATATTTTAAACAAAATATGTGTGATATATGCTCCTTTAATTTTCTGCAGCACCCCCAAATATATTCACACGAGCCGCTACTAATTTTATTATTTATACTAGGATTTAGGGATAGGGAATTTAATGAGATTAAAAGGGTAGAAGTAAATTTAAAAAGTGTGATTTTGTAAGTGGGATAATTAACTAATAATGGTTTTGAAAAACGAGGACTGTTATATTTTTGTAAGTAGTCAGAATGGTATTAGAATAGCTAAGAAACTAAAGTATTTATTATATTTTTAATTTTAAAAGTTAATTAAAAGAGGTATGTCAAGAGAGAGTAGGATTTTAAATATTTACGTATATTAGCATTTACAGTTGATCATTTGCTTTAGAAATATGTCAATTTTAACTTTTTTTAACTGAATTTAAAAATAAGATATGATGAGGCTTAACTTTAAATCGGGGAGACGAAGAGCGAAGAATAACTTTATTACAATTATTTTTTTTAACATTATTTTCTACGTAAGATGACTATTGCCGCTTTCCACGGCAAAAACAACGAAATTTAGTGGCATTGACTGTATATTGATTAAATTAAATATTTTAAGTATATCTATTGAAATCTAACTAAAACAGTAATCTGACGGATGCTGGATGACTAGGAAATGTTGATCCGTTGTTAGATTCTTCGAATTCCATGGACAATGAATCGAAAATTGTATGCATAAACAAGTAGTAGTTATAAGGAACAAACTTGAACTATTCATCTTGTGACCAGCAAGAATTTATCGGTATTTTAACACTTGGCGCCAAAATGCAGCAGATTCCTTGGAACCAGCATTGGTTTAATTAAACAAATTTAATAACCGTATAATTTATGTTTCTCGTACGGCTTAATTCATATTCACATTATTAGGAATAAATACAATATATTCAATTTCGATCATTTCTAATAAAAGTAGATATAAATTATAATCGAAAATATTTAAATATTATATTACATTCCTAGTTGGTTTAATTTTAAATTTAAAATAAACTTGAATCATTTAAGAACTTTAAATCGGATGAATAAATACTTAAAGTTTTCACTTTGCTCATTAAATGAGCGATAAGTTTATTTAAATAAAGTTTATTGAAAAAATAACACTTTAAATTTTCATAAATTAATATCACAAAAGTATAAAAACTTCAATTTATATAAAAAGTATGCTTTTATATTGACGTGTCCTTGATTTTTATCTTGATATAATTATGATTAAAACAATATATGAAAGTATTAAATAAAGATGCGAGTAAATTAATATATGAAGAATAAAGATGGATGTTTATATTTGAATATATATTTTAAATTCACATTTCACAAGATGGCTATGAACTTTTCAACATAATTTAAATATTTTAATGCTAGAGAGCTTTCTTTTAGTTTTGTGAAAGAGCTTTTTTTATGTCGTCTGTTAAATCCTGTATGCAGAGTGGTTTAATTTAAAAAATAAAACCACTCTTTATTTTAATGATTGCAGATATATAAAAATGGAATATTTTACTGCAAGGACATGATGTGATATCCTGAGGCGACATCATCTTTTACGGATATTATTTTTCATCAAAAATTTTGTAATTAAATGATGTAAAGCTATTACGCATAATTTATTATGATTTTTAATGCGAAAACCGCGAGTTTATTCATGGAAATGTGCCAATTTATTCAGATTAGAGTTTCGGTTCATTTTTTTGTTTATTTTTTTAAATCACCGCAGTATAAAAATGGCATAGGCACGTCACACTCAATATGATACCGCCATAAGTTGCCGATAACGATATGTGACTGAAATTTGAATCAACTGAAGGAGTCCTGAGCCCACAATGGTCTTTCGGGGCCTAAGCATATCTGTACTCTCTACACCCCAACATTTGGAAACGAATTCAAAACGGATTGAGGCTTACGCGTAAGCGTCCCTAGATGGGTTCCGAACGCTGACACCATGGAAACGGATCCGATCTATCGACTGGAAAACCAAGTCTAACGTTTGAGCTGGAATAGATTTGTGGATAAGCCGCCGCAAGTAAAATAACAAGTTAGGGGCGGACGGAATCGAGTAATTGAAAGAAACAGAGAGGATTTGTAATATTTTTGTCTTTGTGCTAAATCGCTCAGGTCCAGATATTCCGAGCGGCATCGATTTCGTTAAATATGTACTTTGCGGAATATTTACAGTCGCATATTTAATTCGTGCTGTCGGTAAAAAAATGTGTAAGCAACCCTTTTTTGTTTGGAAACCGCCCACAACATATTATGAAGACGCGGAATGCCAAAATATTGCAAATTTTACGGGAAAAAAACATTTTCTCCCCGAGAGTCGACTGAAATATTTATATACAAAGGGATGCCTCAGTATATATTCGTATCTACCTATAGCAGGCGTAAAATAGCTACCGCACAGAGCAACGTGATAAATCTGGAAAAAAACATCGGGAATATTACCAATAATAGAGGAATGTTCGCACGTTGCATATTTGACTTTATATATAATCAGGTTTAATATTGCACTCGTCGCACAGATAAATAAGAATATATCAAAAAATAAATAATAAAATTTGTAGTATTTATATGAGGATTCTGTATTAAGGATTATTTATTAATAAAAATACTATTTTATTTTTGGGTTATAAAAATGTGTGTCGATAATCATCAATCAATTTGCCAGATTGAAACGGTTTACCCGTTCTGCCAAATCTGGCAAAATTTTTGGCATCAGATTTTGAAAACCCGGCACTCTTTACAGCCGTAGAAGAAAACGAAAGCTTGGGAACTTGAATCCTGGCCGAATACTTCAATGTGAACCATTCAACAATTGTTCGTCGTCTCATAAAGCTCAGAAAGATATGGAAAGTGATTGGATTCACGAATTCTTCGATAACAATAAATCAGAACGTATCCGAATTTTCACTGATTTGCTACATCGAAGCGAGCAAGCTCCGTTTCTGAAGAATCTTGTCACTGGGGATGAATCATGGCTTCTCTTGAAAAACACCAAAAGAAAGAAGGTTTGCGTTTTGCCAGGAGTTTCACCAAAAGGAAAACTGAGAAACGTGCACTGTAAGCTGTCGTGTGTTTAGTGGGATAGACGCGAAATCATCTTAAACGGGATTTGTTAACCTTTTCAATGCGGCGGGTCTAAACACAATTTTGCGTCTGAGTGCGGCGCCGTTTTGTACCAAATTATTTTTTTGGCGAGGTAAATTTGTATTGAGATGAAAAGACCGCCCAAAAAAATCATATCGATAATGCGCGTCCATATGTTGTCGAATGTATCGCCAATAGGGGCTAGGAATTGCTTCCATATCCGCCATATTCTCCCACAGAAGCGCCTAGCGCGCCACGTCAAAAGATCGCTGAAAAATTGGATAAACAAAGTTTACGCCGATTTGGATAACTTGATGGCCGATGTCAAAGCATAGATTGCCCCCAAGAACCGTGACTTCAGGAAACGGAGAGCAGTTATTGAAGTAGATGGTGACTATGCCCCGAAATAATCATTTAAAAATTTGTTGTATTTCTATTTTTCGCTTTTCATAATAAATATTGTTTAAAAACATCTGAAAATTATGCGCCCCAATAATTTAACAATAATTTAGCAGCGTTAAATTTGGTGCGTTTTTCGTTACATTTTAATCGATAAAAATATTTCGCAAATGAGATGCGTTTACATTTAAATATTTTTTTAATACGAAAGTAGGTTGATAAATTATAAATTGAGAAAAAAAATAACATAAATCAATCTATAGTTATCATACAAAAATAATGTGAAAAAAACATTGAAAGGAAAATCGGGCCAGAAAATACGATCGCGATAATCGAGAGTGATTGACGCATTTTTAAACTATTTTTATGAAAAATATTTTTTCGGCTAATATTACTGAAAGCGAGTTAATTTAAGTAACGATAAATAAAACCAAGATAATCACGTAATATAATAAAAAATAGGTCTGATAACACGCAGGATGACGAGTAAATAAAAAACGAATATTTATTAGCATTTATTTAGCAAAATAAATATCATATAATAGTTTTATAGATTTATTCAGAGATCTATAATAATTATGTGCAAAGAATGTATAATTTATAAATATAAAATTACTGTTAAATATTTTAATATGTTAATTAGATTCTGACATTTTGTAATTGGATATTAATTGCAGTGAATTTAATTTTCATCTCCATCTCATGTTCTACTGTTTGAAGAGGGCTTCTAGTAATTTAAGAATCCTATTACAACGGACAGAGAGTGATTTTTGCGTATATATTTTTTTATTATTTAAAATAATTATTGACAAAAATGATTTATTTTATGAAAATAAATAAAATTTTAGTTATCTTTGTATGAAAAATAAATATTGTTTGATATCTTGCGTTCGGTAATAGGATATACAGCTATATATTGCTATAAAAAGATAACACAGTTTTTATAGCCACGAAAACATTGCTTTTGGATGCTTCATATGAGTCATAAATAATAATATTTTTGGGTGAAAAATACCCTTTACTTGAATCTATTTCTTTGTCACTTTTTTCGACGGAAAAATATATTATTTAAAAAAAAATGCTTTTGATAAGAAATAAAATTAGTTTTTATGTCGAAATTTTTTCGATTTAAATTTCCATTTTGTTGTGTGATTACAATAAAAAAATCGTTTTTTTTCTGTTCCATCAGGACTGACCTCGTAACGTGGATTGTGGCCAATAGTATGGATATCAGTATACGAAATTGGACAAAATGAAAATGGCCACCGGTTAAAGGGTACATAGTTCAATGATTATTGCGTTACGACTGCATTTACAGAAATCATACGGGCTACATTTGTCTGCAAATATGACAGGATAATTCAGAACGAATTTTCACATTTTTATTTTACATTTCCACATGTCAATACACCCAACATTGATTGATTGCCGAGTGACAAAGAAGCGCCTGTAAATTGAAAATGTATGACAGTGAAAATCACTCGATTGTGACCTGGCAGAAAATTTTATTATCAATCAAATATAAATGGTCAAGGTTTCATTAAAATAATTGAAAAACGTAATAATAATAATATGCATATATAAAATGGAATGGTAAAAATTCTATATGTACACACGTAGCACGTTTCGATCCTTATTTCCAATAACCAACAATTTAGCAGACAGCCAAAAGCAATAAATAAGAGATTCACAGACATGCTATTCCGCTAAAGTTATACAAGACGTCTATCCTGAAGATTTGCGTTCAAGGTTAAGCCTGAAACAAATGGGAATCTACTACCCTTATACGATTTTATTCCATGCAGTATATTTAAAATTATATTTACTATTCGCATATTTGAAATATTTGCGTTATATTAGACAAAGAGAAAAGAAATGTCAATTTTTTTGATCCATTATTTTGAAACCAATTTGGCATCGGGTGCTTTTGAGTTAATACGTCGCGGTTGGTATTAACTTGAAGCTATTTTGACATCACTTATTAATACAAATAGTATAAAAGTCCATGGTAAAAATGCAACGGCCAGAGATCGATAAGACACATTTGTGTTTTTTATTCTGTTTTTATTTGATAAAGGATTAAAATCAAATAAAGCTTTCCAGACCATCTGTGATATTTAGTGGGACTTTTTGAATCGTCGACAATCGACCTATAGATGGTTTAAAATATTTAAGAGTAATGAAAGTGAATAGAGCCCGATCCACGTAATACAATCAAGAAATTATCACAAGATCTCAGTTGTCCGATGAAACCAATCCTTTTCTTAGAAGGATTGTTACTGAGAATGAGAAGTGGGTCTTCTAAACCTGTGCTACACAAATACTGTAGACAATCTTTCATACAACCCAACCAGGTGCGTAGCTACCTTAATCTTTTCTACTCCATTGACCAGACGTATATGCCCAAAAGAGTTGTTAGTAAACAACTTGAACCAAGTTTTTTTATTTAATATAAAATGTCTTTTATAAATCGGATATCAGATCAAATCCTATAGATGGTTCTTATTCATTTTCCTAATGAATACTACTTTTGATAAATTTGAAAATATAATGAGCTAACTGTCACTTTAAAAACCTTTACAGAAAGTTATGTAAAGTGACAGAAATATTAATTTATCATATTAAATTAAAATACATTATTATCTTTATTGAGATTTTGATTAAAATTTTCTTGCTCGGTAGATTTCTTTCTATAGGTTTAATTATCATCTTTCAGCCAAGCATCAAAATGAACGCTCTGTGTGGCTCATTTTTATGCAAGTTTGTCAGCTTTAGAATATTATTTTTAACTGTAAATCCTTTTCATAAATTACATTATCAGATTTTGATTACGCCACTGAATACAACATACGATTCCAAGAAGAAATTTTTTTTTCGTCATCCAAGGTAGGTAGGTCTAACTCTACACCACCATTGACAAAAAAAGCTTATATTTTTGTATTTGATGGGATGTTTCAGGAATAATGAACATTAAATTACTAGAAGCTTATCAGAATATTACAGAAAGGGTGTATCATAATATATAGTAAGATTAAAAGAGGCACTGATTTAAAGAAAATCAATTTTAGGAAACAATTCAAGACGAATTCTCTACAATGATAATGGAACACTATGTACTGCAAAAATTACTCAGGACAAAATAAGCAAGTTCTAGATCATCTACCATATTCATCTTTATATTTTTAAGTCTAGGAAATATTTGATTTAAAATAAAAATTAATTTGGAATCTTATTTTAATAGAAAATTCCACCAAAATTGTATCGACGTATAATTTATACCAATCGAATTCAATATATCCGAATAATACTGTAAAGTTTTAGTTTATATAAACTTTTTGTCGCAATATATCAAACGTCATTTCTTTCCGCTTCACCTAATATTAATATATTGCGTTTATGGAGGGTAAGCTATAACAAAATTTATTTTACGCGCAATAATTAAAACTTGTCACATTTGCGGCTAAACTTAAACCATAACCCGAAACTAGTGAAATTCAACACTTACCAATTGTGGTGAGGACCGTCAGCGAATAGAAGAAAGCCTTTGCCAAAGTCCACTCCGTCTCCTCTGGCGCTAAAGCGTATTCTCCGATTGAGTTAGTTACTCCACCGAGGGCCATTTCTTGGTATACGGCGCCGTACTGCGCAGCCACCTCTTGAGCCACCCTTTGCACTAGTTCTTCTTGAAACTTTGATATCTCTTGTCCTGCGAGTCTAGTCCAATTCTCTCTGTAGAGAATATTTAACGACACCGTAATCTCCCAAATGTTTTCCACAGTTTTAGCACGGGCTTCCGCATTCACATCACTTAAAAACGAATAATTTTGATACTTTTCACTGCTATCCATTATATTGAACGAATGTTTCACATCTTTAGTTTTCTCCTCTTCTTCGCTGCTGTTGTTATTGTAATTTTTTTCAGGAGGTCTGTGATCCGTATGTTGTTTATCAGGCAACATTCTAGGTTTAATCAATTGATTGTTGCCGCCTTCGATTGCTAAGAATATGAAGGAGCCTAGGAAAGTGTATCCGAGCAGCAATGAAAAAATGCCTAGGTTTGTAAAGAAGCTCACTATGTATTGTCTTCTTCTTAATTTTGTGGTTTTGAAACAGAAACAACACGTGATTCTTTGCCTGTTGCCCTGTTGTACTCCGGATGGCGTCGTACCAATCTCTTGATTGTGACGCAAGATCGCGTCTCCGTTCATAATTCCGTCTTTTACCACGTATGAATCGAATTGAAAATTTTCTATATTTTTATCGTCATACGGTAGTTGATCCATTTTTTAAACGTCATATTTGTTTTAAAAAATATATAATACACCTCATGCCCTTTGTATGACACAATGACTAGTGCACGCTATCGGGATTTTATTATTAGCCCATCGAAATTTCCATTGAATTGCATATTGGAAAATGCAAAGGTAGAATATCTCTTTTTTCTCAATTTTCATATTGTCCGCTCAAATTTTCCACATGAAAAATTCATATACATGTTTTGAATCAAAACTGTTTCGCCATGTGCATAATCACCTGCAATAAAAAAAGCATAATATATCAGATTGGTTATATATAAAATTCACATAATAAGAACAAATATATAAATACACACATCTTCAAAAAGAAAGTAATTTTAATTTAGCAACAAAATTTTACTTGAAATTAAAAAAGAAAGAGAAAAACTTTCATCGCTTACACATTGTGAGCATAATAATGCTTCAACTTGAAGAGTTTTTAAAAAAAGTAATATTGTACGAATATTTTTCGCCTGAACCTTAATAAAAAATAATTTCCTACATATAAAATTTCAATTATGAACTTTGCATATGGGAGAGTTTTTAATAAAATTCAGCTGACTTTATGATAATATGATATTTATACGTATATATTATTGAAATCGATGTGTCATACTCACACAGTGTTATTATACAGTTTTCTATTCAATGTAAGCGTATTTCATGAGAAATTGAATTTAAAAAAAAAATGATGAAAATACTTAATCGTCCATAAAAACGCATTACGAGCCGCCTTTCGCAATTTATTAGGTACTTACGAAATAATTGGATAATATTCATCTCGAAAGAAATAAAATAGTGTTTTAATACTATGCGTATACTAAGAATATGACGTTAAATAAAAAAGATATAATAGTAATTACATGTATATATCCGATGTTTTTAAAATATTTTCTCGCTGGATGGAAATATTCTATACTAAAGCTAATTATGACTCTATGAAATATGTTTATGTATACATTTACATTTAGAATATATTCGTATTAAAAAATCACACACATATTTTAATATACGTATACCCAAAGTGAAAGCTCCCACTTTTCAACAATGATTATTGTCTGCAATACGGGGTTTAACATAAAAAATCTGTGTAGTATTCCTAGAACGGGTATAGCGTTTAGCTCTTTCTATGATTCTCTCTTTATTTTCTTAGTGTTACAAAACTGTCAGTCCTTGTATTTTTTATCTTTTAAAAACATGAAGGAAAGCTCAGGACTGTGGGCGACAAATACGGATGCTGTGACGTCATAATGGTATTGTTTTTTAGCCAAAATAGCCCGTGCTATTACCAATATACCTATCTCTTTATCGCGTTTGACTAAAATACAAATACAATATATAAGTATTGTAAAAATATTTTTTTTGCATAAAAAAACAAAAAAATGGAGAAAAGAAAACTCGCGAAATTTAATGACGTCAATATTTGCTTTACTTCAATGCTACTCCGGACTCTTGGCGATGATTTTAATCAGAAAAGATTAATTCAAGTATAATCTCTGAAATTTTTAATCTGACTCGACAATGATTTTGTTCCAGTGGATTCTATAACTCGAAAATTTAGTGATGTGTTAACTAAAAGAAAAAGTCTCCTTTTTATTTTTCCAAAATTTTATTTGAATACTATTTGACTATCATTACTATTACTATCACTATTTAGAAAGGATTACATAGATAAAAAACATTAATCAGCTATAGGGTATGTTTTTCCGGATGCTATAAACAATTTTAGAGCGGAAGTACCGTAAAGGCTTAAATAATATATTTTTTAGTTTTATAGCTAAATCAAGAAGTAAATCTGTCTCTTCTGAATTACTATTAAGTTTTTATTCAATTAAAGTATTGCAAACGATTTGAACCCGATTATTTTTGATTAATCCATCTTCATTGAATGATCCCTCAAGATCATGGTTATTTATATCTTGAAAAACATTTTCCAAGAAATTTGAATAGTTTTATTATTATTAGCATCACTAATCTTTGCAGAATATATTTTTTTTTATTCTTTACGCGTGCTGCAGCAAATACGAAAATTTAAAATAAAAAATATATGAAAATGCTCTCGTAGCAGAAATCTTGTTACAATCTTAACCCTTTCGCGAGCCGTTGGAAGCGGGCTTCCCAGTGATTTAATTCGCTTCAAACATCAAACGCTCCACATGGTAAGCACGTATTCAATTTTTAAAAATAGTGACATTTATCGGATTTCATCACCAACACGATGCAATAAAATTCATTGACCGTATCCTAACCATCATATGTCAGTTTTATGGTGGTTTCAATTAGAGAGAGAAAAAGTTACTTTTTTAAGGTAAAATCTTATTTTTTAACTTTATAAGAAATTTAACAAGTGATTTATGTTCTTTGCACTTTGTTTTATTATAAACAATATAAATTGTTTCATATACTTCTGCTTTTTTTCTGATGTTTTCACTTCCTGATGAAGAAACGTTATTCGTTGATATCCAACGTTTCAATATAATTGTTTTTTTTTATATATGTATATACTTTTTTGCATTCTGTGTATGTTCATTTTTTTTATTATCTTTTAATTTTAAATATATATGACTTTATCTAAAAATACATTTTTTTTGTATATATATTTTATAAATTTTTTTTCCACATTTGCCATAAATTTGTATTTTTGACTAATGTACCAAAAACAAAATTGTAAAAATTGTAAATAAAAATGAAAGGATTAATATATAGAGAGTTTAATAGTCATACAAAGAGTTTATGGTAAATGTACGAACAGATTTTCTTTTTTTTCTTCTTCGCATCTTCGACTTTAATGCTTTTCATGGCTGATAAATCAATACGATAGACTATTATATAAAAAGATCAATCGAGCACTGTTATGAGTAAAATATATTACTATAATTATAAATATTCTCGTTACGGATTAGTGTTGAATGTTGATTGTTAGAATATGGCTTCTGTTGTGGCTTCGGTTTTGTACAGGTGACATTATTGATATTACTCCTGAAGTAAAAGGGGAATGAACGAGAAGAAAGGAACAATAATGTTATTGTAATCTTGCGTATTTAGCAACCATGTCGCACTATTCATTTGCTCAAGCAATGATTAAATTTCAGAAGGCTTCCCCCAACAAAATCGTTACATCTTCCCCCGGAAAGGATACAAGTATTAATATTTCCGGCAGAATGGAGCGGAGAAAGACGTCGGAAAGATTACAACTGTGCGTGAGGCAATAGGATAAAAGTATCCGTAGGGGAAGAGCGCAATTACAGAGGCCACAATGCGCGAGCGACAAAGAGTGCCCTGCCCCCCCCATTCCCGCCCATCCGCACACTGGTACGTATAATTAGATAATGGACCAGTAATCCTTTGTCGGAGTCTCGGCTGTCAAACTTTTAGCAGTGCGCGGATTTCTTGCACGGACCGCAAATATGTCGCCGCTCTTGCTGCGAAACTTTCACATCCGATACTCCATCCATCATGGCAACTTTTAAACAGGATGAAATATGATTATGCACGAAAGATTTTATGAATTATTGATAACGCAATTTGGTGTTTTGTATAATTAGTTGTGACGCGCGGCGCCATAGTTTGAGTGATGTGACGCCCCTCCAATTAGGCGTCGGATTTTGAAACGTATTCGTAACAACAAGATCAATTAGCAAAGTCGGAATATAATTTTGTTCTAAGTGTACGAGTACATTTGAATAATTGGATAGGAACAACTATGTACTATAATCTGACGTATACATTAGCATTTAATTTTTTTTTATCCAAAAAGATTTAGAGAATACTTTATTTTATTTATTGAATTCAAATATTATTTTTTCAGTAATATTTAAAATAGCATTAAAAAATTAAAGAGTACATTTTATTCGTAATTAAAATAGTTGTTTGTGAATATTAATTGAAAACTTTTAAACGGGTGTGTTTTTATGGATATGAACCCAATTTGATTTTGGTACTACAATTATCGTTCGCTACCAAAGATAAAATGAAATGTTATGTGCTAGATCGGTGAAGATACTAATAGAATTGTGAATATTAAGGGGATAATGCGATAGAGATTATATTGAATAAGATAATATACATACATTTAATTAGAATACGATCTTGAAATGCTGTATTAAAATAAATACGTGCCTGGAGAAAATCATGATTGAAATAAATCAACGTAAGTTAGGATGAATATTGCAGATGAAATAAATTTTAATAATGATTTGTTGTGCTTTAAGTTACAGAATAGCGAAATAGCGCCATTAAATTTTGCGATATGAATTTTTAAAATAATTCTGATATATGATATTTTTGTTTTATTTATAAAATAAATACTAAAAACAGATAAACTGTTTTAATTTTTGAGCTAAAAAAAGTATTATACATATTATTAGATAATTTATGTAATGTAGATTTAGGATTGGTTTTATTTTAGACGCTGATAATTTTGCTTATGTCAATTTTGATCAATTTAACGAGATTCGTATCTGGACTCCCTGAAGTCGAAGGAAGTTAAGCTAATTTTTTTTTGAATATTTAATCAATAGATCAATGAATAATCATAAATATGCATAGTAAGTAAAATTTAATAATATGACAATAAATAATTAACCTCTTAAACTGTGACGTTTTTTACCTCACTATTTTATAAAGAGAGAATTTTACTCTTGACACAAAGCATTCTTCTTTGGATCCTTCGTTTTTTCTCCGACGAGCTCGTATTATCCATTTTCTTCTTATATTGCATATTGAATTTGATGTTTGATGTCATTACTAAGTAAAGTACCCCCCCATCTATCTTTAATCAAATTTAGTTGATTTTTTTTCCACTTACACCAAGATTTAATCATTTTTGTTGTCATCATCGTTTTTTAGAACTTATAACTAATTTAGCTTATATTAAATAGCTTTAATACAGTGGCGGCTGGTGCGTAAAACATTTAGGGGTGCTGTGGAATATTAAAAATTAAAAAAGTATATTTCGCCCATATTTTATTAAAAATATAAAAAAAATAGGTAAAAATACTAAATATTATTAAAAAAAAGTGATAAGCGGCACGTGGCTCAAAGAAGATGTGATATTCAGCGCAGCGCGACACAGCGCTTAGCGGCGAGACCCCCCTCCGCACTCCGCTACTGACCCGCATCCGTCTAATACCCGACACTGGTAGCGCTGAGAGACAGCGAAGATTATTGAATAAATGTCTTCAGGCAATGTCTGAGGATATTTATTTAATAAATTGTTTCTATTGCCTAAAACTGCATTTAATAAACTTCGTTTTTCGCTCAGGCATTTAGTCACAGATTTGTAGTTATTTAAAATCTTTTTTTACCGATTAAATTATTTAAATAATAGTTTTAACAATAAAATAAAATGTTAGTTATATATGAATTCAACGTAGATTTAAAATAAATTGTCATTGGCAATAAATATTTATAATTATCAATTTATTATAAATTTAATTAAAATGCGAATAAGAATATTTATATGTAAATTAAATAAAAATAAAGAAATATTGCATTGTATAAAATGTTTTATCTACTCGGGTAATGCTGTACGTTACCAAGACGAAATTTCATCTGTTTTATATGAATCTGCATTAAAAAAAGAAATATTTTTTTATTTATTATTTTATTTTAAAAAGTATTTAAAAAAATGATATTTAATGCTTCTTGTCAATTGATTGAATAAAAAAAAGGAAAAGCGTAATCAAAATTTATTTCAATTCTATCAGAACTGTCTCACGGAGTAGATTAAATTAATACTAGGCATAAAATCGCATTCTTTCGCAGGTTTACGATTCGCGTTTTATATCTTCGCAAAAGCGTTTTAAACTTTATTGAGTCCCCCGCCCCTCGCTACCCACTGCTTAATACTGAGGCAGTTACCCCCCTAATACCGGAGGTATATTCATATATTAAATGACCTGAATACATAAAATAGGTTGTTTACCGTCTCTGCTTCAAATTACCTGCGAAATGACCTCGCATAAAAGAAAATTTATTTTTTCCCACCAACTAGTATGGCCATGATGGCCGGTGAGCATATAAATTTTACGATTAACGTCTATAGCCTCTACAAAAATATGCTTTGATGATCGAGTCGACAATGGCCGCGGTCTATTCACGCAATTTTACGCGATTTATGTGCTTGTCACACGACCAACGAATAAATTTCGATATAAAACCCCGCCATATTGGAAAGACACTTTTGGAGAAAGCAATTTTTTCCAGCATAATATACGATTGTCTCGCTTCGGATGTTTATGCCGGACTTTTTTTATGAAGCACCGGAGTGTATGGTAATTTTTTTTAGCAACTATGATAACTTGTGAATAGGATTTTATTATCAGATGTTACCGTAAAGAAATATGGTTATATTTCTACAGGTAGTTCAAAGGTATATTTTCTATAATTATTAATTAAAAATTTTATATATATTTTAGTAGTTAGGTAAAATCAAGAGTACTGGAAACAAAAGTCATAAAAAACTGTTCAAATAAAATTCATGGAATTCTTCGGATTGAATTCCAATACACTCAGCATTCTTCGTGCTTTTCTCTTTTTTATATATATATTCTTACATATAACGCGCATTGTGTTATACGAGTTGCTCTGTTTTCTTTCGGATAAAATGAATGAGCTAGCTTTCAAATTAAAATTAATTATATACATCTAACAAACAACCTCGAAATTAAAAATTGATACAGTATGCGTGTCTATTATGTATTTCTCGTTTTTTTTACGTATGCTTCTAACGCTAATGTTTTGCACTGTGAAAAATTTGAGCGCGGCCTGGCAACACTGAGCGTAATTTAAAAAAATACAAACAATTTATTTGGCCAAAGTAGTGCCGTTAGCGACCGTTACCGACGCCGGATGAAAACATTCGCCGACTCTTAACGACTGGAGCTGGGCACGGGCCGGCGTTAAACGAAAATAAAAAAGAGCCTCTTGGTCCACCATTACAATCTTGTTTACACCCTACTTGCTTTTATATTAGATTCAAGGTTCGCCAACCGTAGGAAAATTTTAAAGAAAAAAATATGCGACGCTCTTGCGGTTGGCATGCATGGCATTTACATAAAATGACTGCCGAGTCAATTTTAACCTAAATCCTTCTAAACAACATATTGTTGATTTTGTTAATAACACTTTAACATCCGCTTACGCCACGTTGGCGTCCTGTTTCAGCCAACTGTTATCTACCGCATACGCATAAAAAAATCCGTTATATAATATTTACGCTTCGAAATTCCAGGACTAGATGGCAGTATATATATACGAAATATCGATTCATGGTAAAAAATAAAAAAAAATCCTTGTTTTCGGCTGATTTAAGGGCGTTTTTTTCATTTACGGCGTTACCTAAAAATTCACTCAACAAGAGATTTCGTAAATTGAGCATAACTTTAAAACCCATCCACTGATTTTGATAAAAAATTAAATATAGATTCTCAACAATATTTCAAATTTGAAAATAACCGACACAGTGAGTCGCCGGCGTGTGCTAAGTCTTGGGCGGGACATCGCCGGGAGTGCGTTTATCATTTACTTGTCATATTGGTAAGTTATTCCAAAATATCTACCAAATTATGAAGCATATTATAAATAAATCAGGTCAGAAGTCAAGGTATTTAGACGGATTGTTACTGGGAATGAGAGGTGGGTCCTCTATAACATTTGAAGGAGAAAAAACGGCTTTTGTCGAATCAGGTACCTATGTGGACTCTTTGGTCAACATTGGTTGCAAAAGGTTCTACTTTAGTATGTTGTGGATTTTTTTGGGAATACTTATCAATTACTAAAACCTAATTAGACAATTACATCAGATGTGTATTGTTCCCATAAAAACTTGATTAAAGATAACAATCAAAGTTAAATTCTCCAGTGTCAATGGACGCTTTACATGCAGCAAGAATTTCGCTGGACAAAATAAAACCTATAAGTTGTGTAACATTCACTATTATCACCTGATGTTGCAGCTTAGAATTATCATTCCATTATTAAAATTTCAATTCTTCTCTCATTAATTTTATTTTATTAATATATAAAAAAACTTTCATTGTTAAAACGAATAAGAAACACGTATAGGGTTTAAGCCGATATCCTAATAAATAAAAAACATTTTTTGAAATAAATAAATAGAAAAAACGTTGTTAAATTCTTTTGCTAAAAAATCTTTTAAGCCAATACGTCTGGTCCACAGAGTGGAAAATGTTAAAGTTGATGGAAGATTCGTTTCTTTTAAAAATATCCAAATATTGAACAAGGCCAAATTTACTTGCTGTATTTTAATAAAAAAAACCGAAAGAGGTATTAAAAAATTGCCTATTCTGTGGAGGAAGATCATAGAATGCAAAAGCTGAAAAATACAGTTCTTATTTAAACAAACTCTTTGTCGCAATAAATACAATACCATTTTTCCCTTTACGCAATATTAATTAATTTTTGACGTAAGATTAAATTTAATGCATAATTTCGTCTCTTTTATCATATTCCGGAAAAAAAATGACCGCCGTTTATTTTGTTATCCTCCATTTTATTTATTATTTTAGCTTAGGTTGAAGTTTGCTTCTAACATATTCCGTCTCAGTCACGTCACGCGCCAGACGACCCTCTTAAAAAATTAGCCACCACCTTCTAACACATTAAATAAAATATATTTTTAAGTAATGGCGGCAGTTTTTTGTATGTTTACTGAGTTTAATAAAGTAATATAACAAATAAAATCTCAATAATTTAGTATCTTCTTTTAAATCACATAAAAACATACATATCCTTAGTCAGTTTTCATGTTGAACATTGGAGTATTGGACAGATATAATTTACCATACGTATTTTGGATACAAAAACTCAAACATCGATTAAAAATGTGTTTTTAGTGTTTGATTTACTTAATATATTTAATAACGTTTTATTTGGCAAATTATTTAATATTGAATGTAGTAGTGATAAATAAATTTATCATTAGTCTGCAAATAAAATGATGGATTAATTAAGTTTTTAATTAAAAAATAAGAAACGTTTATGATTAAAAACATATATTTATTTCTCATATAATCTTAATATAAATTAAAGAAAATTAATTATTATTACTAGGTATATCATTGCCTCTGTGGATTATATACATATCGTATTGAATCGGCGGGGAAATTATCTATGAAAATCGTGGTGGAAATCTGTCAGTGTTTACCGCCGCAAAGTAACGTCCTTTAACGATTTGTTTTTAAATTGTATAAAATTTCTTAAGTCTTAATTGTATAAGACTTTCGTAATTTTTTTTCGCACTCCATTTGCTATAGACATATATCAAACGCGAATAAAAAATGCTTTTCGTTTCCGCCGAGGGAGATAGAGTATACTGCAATAACATTAACATCAATTTGGGGACGGGCAACATTTGCATGAAAAATATTTTTCTTCTGGCAACTTTTTTATTTTATTTGCGATGTACGACATTTGACCTTACACAAAAGGCTAGCACATTACTGAATCACATTTTTCACGGCGGAGGCGCTGCGAACATTTTTTAAGCCGACTGACAGGTTTTCAGAATTCGATGATGAATGAAGCAAGTTTGCTGGGAAGGAGGGGGGGTTGTCGACTCAATTCGTTGGCAGATTTCGGGGGTGGTGGTCGATTCGATAATGTAATCAGGACTCGATGTGCCGTCAAATGGACGCAAAGTGGGACACTCGTGATGAATGCGTTCCACGAAAACCACACTCATCTGGCGAGAAAAATACATATATATAATAAGTGCTAACGCATGTCTGTTTTCTTGACATATAATATTATCCGATGTCATTTTTTCTGAAGAGCAAAATGACATCATTGAATTTCACTGTCAATTTAATAATAAAAAAATAATCAATCAATATTCAAACGTATACATGACACTAAATAAAATATACAATGTTCGCAAAATATTTAAATTGGAAAGGAAATATGTATTTTTTAATATACATTTTTATCTTTAACAGCCCTTGTTCAATCGCGATTTTATAAGCTAATTAGTGCTGCACTTTAACCAAGCAGTGCCGATGGGGTATATTTGGGACCACAAGTTTTTGATTTTTCTCGAATAACTCTTTTAATATAAATCCTACATGTCACTAACTTTTTATATTTGTCTAAAAAAATCTAAACGATAAATATTATAAATAATTATTGTGCGCGATTGCGAATAAAAAATAAAAACAACAATATTATTTTTTATGCATCCGGTACGATGTGCCAAGTGCGAGTGAAACATATACAGTGACACGTGCCGCGAGAATTCAGTGGTCGGTCTATCGGCGGGGTGTTCTTAGTCTGCGCCGGTTGTGCGTGTCATTCATTAGCAGAAAAATCCAAAATATCGAGCAAATTTATAATTATTTCATTAATAACTATTTTTATTCTTAAAATAAACTATATTTTTACAATCGTGACTTGCTTGGGGTCTATTTTCTATTATAAATGAACCACCTTCCGACGATGCGGTTAGTTTCGAGCCACGGTGACGGATCGGTTAAGATTGAAACAGTGCAAAAAACGTATAGCGAGTCATAAAATGAGCGAACACCACTATAAAATTTTCGTTATACGCAATTTTATACGCAATAAAATATATCTAGTGTATAATAAATACCGAAAATATTAATTGAAGATAAATTAAATTTTTTATTGGTATTTTATGATTTTAGCAATATTTTTGGAACATAGGATTTATAATGATTTAATTCCATTTTAAATAAAATTAAGTTAATTTTCTATATCGACAGACAAACAGCCCAGTTATAAATTCAACAGAACATTTATAGGGAACGATCGTAAAAAACAATATACAAGAGGAAAAATACAGTAGATTTTACAAAATTAAGAAAATAAATTGTCTTTATTGAACAGCTGGCTTTAATAAGTGAAGTTTACGGTAAAATTAATTGAAAAAATAATATGCATTTCTAAACTTATTAAATTATAAAAAAAACTACTAAATTAATATAAAAAATAATATGAAATTTTAAAGTATACATATGAATATTAAAAAATAAAATAATCAAAAATTAGTACCCAAAAAA
>JAGXCT010033700.1:0-21721 GCA_022495035.1 Philopotamus ludificatus | reverse complement strand
ATAGTAGACGGGATAAATGTATCGCGTGTTGCATGTCGCATACTCCAAATGATCAAATCTCGGTTTTAGTATGTGATGAGAATTCACTTCAGGAAAAATCTTTTATTTTTGCGATTATAATTTATTTTATTAAGATCTGCAACAATTTTGATCGAATATAAAATTTTTAATACTATTACTGAATTATAGTTTGATCTAGTCATAATATTCAACCGTATAAGAATGGGATTTAAAATGGTTTTTGTTTTAAATTTATGATAATTACAATTTGAATGACAATCGTGTCTGAAAAGTTTAGCCATCGTCGAATAACATGACGTTCACAATATGATTTCATGGACCCGTGGACAGCTTCAGTTTAACGGCATAGATAAAATATTTAGAAGCGCTTTAGCTTTTCGGCAGTTGTTTCAATATACACATATATATTCTAGAAAAGCTGAAAACTTGGCACATAAAACGTTATTTCACTTTGAAATTTTCACTTTGGCAAAGGTGTTCGTCTACTTTTGGCTAAAAGTGACCGCCATTATCATCGTCGCTCGATATTACGTTGGAAATTTCACCGAAAATGTTTCGGAACAATGGTTTTCAGACACACTCCGGGCGCTCTTTCATATTTTTTTTTCTTCTATTTGTATATTTTTTTTAACAGCAACAAGCCAGAGAGCTCTCTCACTCGGAGGCATGGAGAAGTGTCTTTGAACATTATCATTCCTGAAAGCGGAACTGTGTACTGTAATAGCGATGTAGCACTTTTTCAGCTTTTCCGGAGCTATTCAGCCGTTGTTTACGTACTGCTTAAGCCTTTAACTTCACGCTGCTTTCGCTGATCATTTCTGAATACATACATATTTCATTTATGCTCCAATGTGTCGGAATATAGACTTTTGCATAAAATTTAAAGCAAAGAAAAACAAGAAAAACATCTTTAATATTTATAAATTTGTTTTTATTTGAATTCATCTAAAAAAAAAACAAAGAGGTCAATCTAAATGGCCTGCGTAGTGGGGCAGAAATAAAGAGACGTATTAACGTTTCCGGGCCATTTCTTCCAAAATTTAATGTCTTACCATGGTTTATGGAGAGATAATATTTAGAGATAATTTAAAATGAAAACGTTGCTTGGAAATTATCAAACGCTGAGTTTTGTTTCTTCATAATCGATTTATACTGTTTTATAGAGTCGTTAAGCTGGCCTTTTACAATCTTTTAATGCCCTCGCTATGGGATCAAATTTTGTGTTTGCCTTTTATTTAATACGAAATATAACCGAGACATTAATAATGAAAATTGTTATACTTCTCCTTCACGATTTTCATGTTTTATGACATTTTTACAGGGGTTATTTAATACATTTTATGTTTCTTATTAAGTATATAAATTTTCATTTACCACCCTATACTATGTACATACTAAGAAAACTGTCGATTTAAATAAAACTATTTAATTTTAAATGCTTTCCATCTCTACTGTGGCTTTCAATTACTTTTTTTTAGTAAAAAAAAGGTGTCAATTTAGATTTGAAGTGATTGTCAATCGCATTTCAAAAACGTTTTTCTAGCAACATCTGCTTCAATGATCGGAATATATTATAATCAGATCAATAGTGAGAATTTTCTTTTTTTATGACAACAAAGAAGTGTATATATATTTTTATTTTGTGATAAATCATATGGCGTAAAAAATAGATTTCATTAAATACTTCGATGCTTTTGTATGTACGCACGAGGGACCATAAAGATGAGTTTTTGAGATATTTTTTTAATGGTTGAATGAGTCTCTGACTCAACTGAAGATTTATACGGCATTACGTTTTTTTCCGAATATTGGAATCTAAAATTGGTTTATTGTTTGAGGATGACTATGACAAATTATAGGTTTGAATAATAATTGGCTTCAAAAATTATTACTTATTAATATTTAAACTATTAAAAAGCAGACGAGTAATTAGCGAAAAACATGATATTTATTAAATTTAATTAAAATAGAGATAATAGCAGTAAGACGCTTAGAATAATCAAAGAGACGCATTAAGAAGCAGTAATTTTAATTAAATTTTTCCTCATTATAGTTTTGCTTAGATTAAAATCGTAAATTAAAAATATTTTCAAATAAACAATCCAAAATAATAATTTTAATAAATCATACACAATAAAATTATTGTTTTAATTACAACTGGTATTGTCAGT
Source organism: Philopotamus ludificatus (assembly GCA_022495035.1). Classification (NCBI taxonomy): domain Eukaryota; kingdom Metazoa; phylum Arthropoda; class Insecta; order Trichoptera; family Philopotamidae; genus Philopotamus; species Philopotamus ludificatus. Next base: position 19,529 of record JAGXCT010033700.1, on the reverse strand, counting down.
GACATAGATTTTTAAAAAAATGTGTTTTGTGTGACAATAGCAGCGCCATTAAAATGCAACAGTTGAAAATAATGAGTGCAGAAATCAATAGTAACTACGCGACCGTACAAACGTCCCGTTTCCATTTTCAAAAAGTGGGTCACCGTATTTCTGCGCTCGTGTGTTTTCTCATACATTTTTCTTATATTTCGCATTGTATCCGGGATACACAATTTTTGGTTAATACTCGATATATTACCGTGTGACATGTTGAATGTGGCAACACGCGAAAAATATTTCACACGGCACAATGAACATATAAATTCGTGAAAAATATAAATTTTAATACTGCAGACTAAAATAAATATGATGCGTATCATATAAAATCGACACATACATATACAACATATTTTATCATTTAAAATTATTTGAATACAAGATTATATTATAAATACGTACATATTCAACAATGTTGTTTATCTGAAAATATTTAATTAAAAACAAACTCGCTATATGTAATTTTTAGAAATGTTGATAAAAAACAACTATCATATTCATTTAAAAGCCGATGTTTATTATATTTTCTTAGAATTAAATTAAAATGATTGCTGTGTTTAATAACCAAGATAAATTTTGATATAAAACAAAAGATTATTTAATAAATCTTTCATTGTGATTAACTCCCCTGAGACGCTTAAAATGTAATCTATCGATGCTCAACAAGGAAAGCTTTGAGAAAAATAAAGGATGACTGCTTACATAATACCTGAAAGAGAATTTTAGAGTTTTTAAGAGTATGCGTCAAGAGAAAGTTGATAATGTAAGACTAGATCTAGGCTAGATAAATTATTTTAACTCCCACTGCTTTTTTGTTGAGTTGATGGTGTTAAAGTTTTGATCTAAAAAGCAGCATATATTTTTGATAGTTTTTAACTTAAATTTGAATTTATTAAACAAAAAAATAATACATCTTTTAAGAAAAAAAATATATGTTGTTTACATCTTCGTTTTTGGGCCAAAATTTATCTAAAATGCTATGTATAAGAATCTAAACAGGTTGTATTTTAATAATGTTTTAATATATAGTTATCTTGCAATTTGAATAATATATAACTTTTAGAATTAATTAAGTATAAATTAAATTCCTAATGACATTGTCTGATTAATATTATGAATACAGGGAATTAATTATTTGTCAACGATCCTTCATTGAATAAATAATTATAAAATAAATAATAAAAAAAATAATTTAGAATCTTTATGTTATGCCATCCATTCATCGTAGTCCAATAAATAAAAAAAATATATGTTAATTCGTTTTATTTAAAGAAATTTCCCTTAATCATTATTAGGAAGGTTTTATAAATGAAATTTAAGAGATCGTTAAATATCAAAAATGATTCAATATAATCGCGCTTTTCCGACGTGAATCATGAAAGTTAAGATTTTACTTTAGTTTAATAAATATAATATATTTTTTCGATTAATCCTTAATACTTATATTCTAAAATTTATAAAAACATATATTGATATTATAGGATTTGAAACCAAACACGTTCCATCTCAGATTAGTCTATTGATTTTAAGCCTATACGATTGCCTATCATTCGAATCGGCTGAATATCCAGTTACCATGTCAATTTTTTATTACACATCCATTGTGATATACCGGAGAACTGAGTAAATTGAGATATTTGACACGCACATGATTCTGTATAAATGGCAGTATCAGATGATATGTTTAAAATATGAGCGAATTTTCAAAGAGATCGTATATTGTCAAGAGTTCGGAACATTTGTCCCCGGCGTCATTAGTATAATGTCGATTTAATATAATAAAAAACACATTTTTTCATATATTATACAAAAACGCGATGAGATATGTGTGCTATGATACCCCAGAGGCCGTTCCATGCATACAAAGGACACTGATTCGTTTTCATAAATTTAAAATTTATACGCAACTCGCGAAACCGCGGGGTTAAACTTCTTCTAACAAGCCAAGTTTTTTTTTCGCGTATAACAAAACGGTCGTGCGGTCGGGGGCTTTCGTAATTTTCAGGTCAACATTGCGAGAATTAAAATATGAGGCCGCTTTCGTATTTGAGATGATGAAACAGAATGTAGCAGTGGTGGCTGTATAGATTTTTGCACGACAGCTATTGGACGCACTTGGTGGAAAACATTTGTTCTTGTGTTGCGTAATGAAATACGTGTTGCCTTTGATAATTGGAAATATAATAAAGCATTTTTTTGTGATCTTTCGTTTGATGCCGAATGATATAATAAGTATTAAAAATATATTTTATTGATTTACGAGGACGATGCCAAAAATAATTTTCGAGCTTTCCGAACTGAGCTTGAAATCCCATTAATTCAGCATTACAACGTCTCAGTTTCGGAAGAGCAAGTTCATAAGCCCAACCTAACCAGTTTGTCTACAATCCACAACTCGCTAGTTTCTACCAGATATAATACATATGTATAGTCAAATGTATAAATATTCTGTTTATTTTATAAGTATATTTTGAAGCTATAATTCAAAGAATTAAGATTATCGAATATGAACCTTTAAATATTAGATAATAATCTCAATTGAAAAAATCATAGAGAAAATAAATTATTATTAGAAAAAATAATTGTATTTAAGCTAATCTTTGCAAATTATACCTAGAAAATACAAAATAATAAAAATTTCATTTCAATTTTCAACCTCGTTACATCTAAATGTATAAATCCAATTTAAAATTAACATATTACTCAGACAGAATGGTCAATATTGATCAATATGATTAATCCGAAATGCTAAATTTGAAAATTAAACTTTTAGTTTTTAATCTATCCGAATAACATACAGGCGGACCTCAGCTTTCGCACATTCTCTATAAAAAAAAGAAAAAAAATAGTAAAATACAACTAACCCTTGACAAGTTTATTAAGAGAATATAATTTTTATTTAACATTTTCGAACCAATCATGTGCGAAAGTCGAGGTCCGCCTGTATTAACTCTAACACACAGGTATCCCTTTGACTTTCAAAAATCTATTCTATTAATCTATTTCAGGTAAAGTTAAAAATAATAAACCAAATAAGACCAATAACTTCATCTATCCGAATAACATACAGGCGGACCTCAGCTTTCGCACATTCGACTTTCGCACATTTTTGAAAAATCGTTTTTTTTTTAAATAGTTTCCAAAAGACACGGCATAGTGATAGATAAAATAGATAAATCTTTGTGTTATTGGATAAGTAATTAAAATAAAGAAAACATCCCTTTAAGTACTTCAATGATTCAAGCTAAGGCTCTTAGTTTGCATACAGATTGGAAGGCTAGAATAAACGAAGATTCTCACACAGTGTTTCATGCAAGTAACGGATGGTTTTCAAATTTTAAAACAAGGGATTCTGTACACAATATTAAATTCACTGGAGAATCAGCTGATGCGGATGAAGATGGTGCAAAATACTTTATTTCGTCATTGTCTAAAATTATTGAAGATGGAGAATATACCTCTAGTCAAATATTCAATGTAGATAAGACTGGTTTATTTTGGAAGAAGATGCCTAATCGTACATTCTTATCAAAGGACGAATCAGCTGCCCCTGGTCATAAACCTTCTAAAAATAACAGTGAAGATGTTAATGAGATGATTGAATCTCATTCTGAACCCTTGACTAATGAATTTCTAATGGACTGACAAGAGAACAAAAATATTATACAAATTGAAAGTGAGGAAGAAGAACCAGAAGAAATCATCAAGACCTTAACAATAAAATACATAAACGAAGCTTTTACACATCTCGAGACATTTTTGAATATTATCGAGGAATGTGATCCGAATGGAGAACGCATATCTAAAGTGCGTAAGGCGATCCATAATAGTACTGCATGTTACAGAACTCTCTATAAAAAAAAGAAAAAAAATAGTAAAATACAACTAACCCTTGACAAGTTTATTAAGAGAATATAATTTTTATTTAACATTTTCGAACCAATCATGTGCGAAAGTCGAGGTCCGCCTGTATTAACTTAACACACAGGTATCCCTTGACTTTCAAAATCTATTCTTAGCTGAATTATTTTCAGGTAAAGTAAAAAAATAATAAATCAAAATAAGACCCCAATAACTTCATCCCGTCATACCTTTTAAAAAACATTCCTACCCTTTTTTAATCTTACCACATCCCTTACACCCAAACATATATAATATTCGATTAAGATTTCGATGAAAAAAAGGTCTAACCTCACACGTTTAGAATCTAGCATCTTATTAGTTATTTTAATATGTGTTTATAATTTTAAAACCGATTATAATGTAATAAGCTATTTAAAATATAAAAGGACTCCCTGAACAGGTTTTAAGGACCTATTTATTTACAACTGCTATGATTTATTGCTCACAGTATACAGAATTTCTATTAACATATATACAAATGCTTTATATGATACTGTGCTTTGTAAAGAAATGCTCACAATTGATTATGTATTACATTGAACTTTATTATTTTTTTTGGTATTTTAATTTAGTATGTTAAAATTAAAGTTTTGATTTATATAATAATAAATGCAGTTTTTTTAAACTAGTTTTTATTGTAAGTATATAATATATTACACTCACAGGAGAAGCAATTCTTCCCCTTTAAGTTCTTTATTCATATAGCTATTAGTCCTTGCCTTTTTTCCATAACTTTATACATTTTTGGCGAGCTGGAATAATTCTGCACCTCCCAACTTAGCCTAGTTGCGGATGTTGTGGAATCACGACAGTTTTTTTCTTCTTAACCACCGTTTACCTCCCACATTTTCCTCCACAATAGTCTACAGAAAGCGATACTTTTGTCCACGAATGGTTGTATTATTGACGCGTTATATCTATCGACACTTTTCGAATGCTTTCAGCAATTTATTGTTTATTATTGGCAACATATATGTCTTACAACCATACATAAGTATTGATCATATTAAGCAGAGCAGAGTTCAGAGACGAATCTAAATCCTAACATTTATTGCTACCTTCGATTGGAGTAGACGTCCAGAACGAGAGATGTAAATTCGATATCCATCAATAAATATAATTAAAAATCAAAGCTAAAATATGTTTTTAACCTTATGATATTTCTAATTTATTTGATTTTGTAATAGAAAAATCTTTTCATCGTCATAATTAATGTCGCAATCTAATAATGTTCTAGAGAATTTCCAATCTGGTACGAAATTCATTTAATTACTGAAAAAGATAGCACATCGTAAATGCACTGTAAAGAAAATAGCTTTTCACAGGCAACATCGTTGTGATAATTTTATATTGAAAATATAATAATAGGTTTTATTAGTATTTTAATTTTCACATATAAAATTCTACAGAACTTGTTTTAATTTAAAAGTATTTCTCGATTTTAGATCTTATTATATGCATTATTCAGCAGGGGATAAGATTTTCTTTTGTTACATCGTTTACAAGATTATTAAAAATATAATTTAAAGCATTAACTGCAACTGAAGTCGTTTTTATCGACCGCGTCGTTCCAAGGGGGTATATATTTATAAAGGAATTTAAAGTTAAAATATTGATGAATTCTTCATATTTTGGATATTTTAATTAATAAATATGACGTTTAAATAAATGGCGATGACCCACCGCAGATTAAATTCGCTCTGCCGGTAGGACCAACTGCCAAATTCTGGGAGTACATGTCACTATTATACGTTTCACTTGCACTTAGTACATCGTACAGGAAGCAAGCGAGAAAAAATATTGCCCCCGTGGCTACAGAAGCGAATATTGTTATTATTATTTATTTTTTTCGCAATTACGGACTATAAAGGTCAATGATTATTGACGATTGACAAAATAAAAAACTTATGGTCCGAAATAGAGCCCATCGGCACGGCTAGATTAAAAATAGGTTTTCCATTTTCATTAATTAATATTATGAAATACGTTTATAGATCAAGTATTCTTAGACACGTCTGTGCCCGTGGCCTACGGCAGCGTTTACTTTATTTATCGACTGCCGGCAATTGAATCTGTTTGACTCGAGCAACTCGAAACGTCAAACGTCAAAAGTTTCCGCTGAAAATCAATATGCGGTCTACGTTGTTTTTCGTCGTTTTGCGTGTTTGCCTAAGATCTCATTCGATATTCCACAAGTGAGGCCGCAATCTAGAACGGATGAATACAATTACTTTTCCGGAACCGGTCTCCGGAAGCCGGCAAACTCACGATGATGGATGCTATCGCCGGTATCTGATTCATCTTCGGTCATTGATCATATGACACGTTATTTCAAGCAAAAATATGTCTTTATAATAATTCATAATATATTAAATTATAATGCATGTTATCGTATGTTTAATACAATATTAAAACAGAATATAATAATTAATTCAAGTTTCAGCTTTTGATTGTCTCATCGATCGTGCGGAAATAAGGGATAGGTCCTAAGTACGCCCGCGAACAAAATTCTAAATTCCCTCCACGGCCTCAAACATCGATAATTAAAAAGTCTGTCTTTAGGGGCGGAAATTAAAATGATCAAAAATTAATTAACGAGTAATTAAAGCGGCTGAAATAATATTGGCGGCCATATAATATTTATAGACTTAAGAATTAAATTTTATGTGATGTAACGACAATATTCATTTAATATATGATGCTGGGGTAGAATATGATTTTTTATTGCTAGTAAAATTAACATAAATAGCAAACTACAAAAATAAATATAAGGAATTAAAGAAATCTTATTTCGCTTAGACTTTTTGGTCATTTTTAGATTATGATTATCTAGAATAAACCTAATTAGTTTTAAATAGATTTTCAAAACTCGTAAAATAAGATTTAGCGAGATCTAACGAATATAGACAAATCGTGAATATTCTGAATAAAGACCGACATTTTTGGTTAATAAAATAAAATCTTTTAGAAGCTCATAATATACAAAGCAGGTCAAAATGATTTTCAAACAACGTTTTTAAAATATTACATTTTATTGAATGAAATTTTACTACTTAAATAGCTATTTTATAAAATATAGTGGATTTTCATTAAAATAAAATAAAAAATAATAAATCCGTTTACGTTAAGCCTTTACAAAAATAAATTAAATATATTTTATGAAATTCCTGGAAATATATTTTTTTAAAAAGAAACAAATTTATAGCTAGGTTAAGTTTTATCTGATACATAGGATATAGCTAATATAGGATGTAACTATGCATAGGATGAAACTAAAACACGAATATTTCGATATATCACAATTTGTAATTTATGTATGAAAAATATATGAAACCACTATGGCAGGATTAGAGATCGCAGGAGATAAAAGAATTTTTTCGACACTTTCATTTCCACAAAAAGGAGAATAAATTTAAGAGAAATGGGATGAGAATTTCACGCGTGAAAATTTCCGAAACTGCTATTATTTGTTTAGCTTTCGCCTTCTGATTTTATTGCGTATATGTGTTTTCAAAGAATATCTATTTTCCATCTGCAGAGTGCCAATATTTTATATACATTTATTTTAAATAAAACGAAATGCATGTTATCCGTAAAATTACATCATATTTTATCGCCACAGCTTTATAAATGCGAATTTTCTCTTCCATCGGTTCTAATTATTAAGGTTAATACGGAAATCCCATAATTTAGCTGCCTCAAAAGTAAGTACCTGGAGCGTACAAGGAAAAGCTTAAGCTGCAAATAAATCCACGTCTTCTTTTCCACTCTGAGAAAAGAGCAAAATTTATATACGATTGCGGATATTTGATTTAACAAATTTTACTACAGGGACATTGATAGAGGATGTTGCACGGAAATTATTTAATAATTATTATTTGGGTTAGTTTTGGGACATCCTTTGTGGGTTCGAGGGCTTCGAATGAATGTTCGGTATTAAATTGAAATTTGCGATTAGTTTCGGGTCACACGATTGCTAACTGGTACTGAAATAGCTCCCGGACAATCAGCCACGGGGAAGAAGACACGTTCTCGTAACATGGTTTTTCCTCGGAGGTGTGGGTTTTCAGGAATATGTTTATTATTCCACTCAAGGCTTAACAAGTGTGCTTAGTGTGGGAAGGATATATACCGTCACACGTCATACAAACCGTTACCGCTCCAGGGGTAAATTGCAAGTGAAATATCCGCGGTGTCTGGAGCACCTGCTGGCGAGCTAGCGGTGTACACCAGGACTTGTCAAGTGTTAAAAATAACGCTTTTTATCTCAGCATCATTTTGATGACCTGTCTGCTTTTGCAATTGCTTTCATAATATTTACGACTGTATTTTTCTTAAAATAAAAGCATAATTTAATGCTTATAATCGTAAACACGTCGCATCCATCGAAGTAATGGTTATTTATTCATTTTAAAAAAACGTTATATCATCGTTTCGAACGAATTTTGCACTCGTGACACCCCATAATTCGCAAGAATAAAATTGGTTTCAAAATGTAAATAAAAGTTATATTACTATGCTGGAAATGTCAGCGGGGAACCCGCTTAAAAATTTTCAACACAATAATAATACTCTGGGTCTCAACTTGAAATTGAAGAAATTTTCAGTTTGTATACAAACGGGGCACGGACCGCGGTTTGCATTTTGAAAGCCCTTGTACGAGGGCTCGGTTGTGCCCTGGGGCCAGGGGCAACCGACTCGTAAAAAACACAAGGGGGAGACGGCGAAGGTAGAACCAAGATGAGAGCACGGAACGGGTCTGTGACAGAGAAAGCACAACGATTCTTTATTCTGGGCACCGAAATATTTTTTCCCCAGGAAATACTTTATTTTCGCTTAAATAAAAGTGTGCCATGATTTAATGGCCACGACGAATTTTAATTGAGCATAGTGGTAAATAGTGATAGTATATTTTATTTAATGATATGATAATATTTTTTAGTATTCTATCTAATATTAGTCGAATTACTCTCATTATTTTTTTTACGAATTTATTAAATGAGATATTCATTATGAAAATTAATAAAAAGCTACTAAAGGATTTGATCTGATATCCGATTAAAAAAAATACATTATTTGTTGTAAATTAAATATAAAAAAAAATAGTTCAGATTGTTTGTAAAAAAATATTTTTGGGCCAATACGTCAGGCCCACGGAGTGGAAAAGGTTAACAGGCCTAAATTTTAATTGGAATTTAAGAAAATGTACATGAGTTTGATATGACCGAGATAATTCGTAATATCGAAGGGATACATTTGACTTATTTATGGCTACGAATTAGATACGAAGTATCGAAAACTATCTTGACATAAATATAATATAATATATTTTAGGCATTAGACATTAAATATAGACGTCTAAGACAAACAATTAAGTTGATAGAACATTCACTTCAAAATAGAGAAAGTCTAATATCAACCGGAGCCGTATTTTAGGAAAAAATCGCCAGTATTTTAGGAAAAACGGTAATAAAAAATTGCATATTCAGTGGAAGAAGATCATAAATAACAACAAAATATTAAAACATTGCCATATGTTTTTTTAAATAAACTCTGTGTCGTAATAAAAAAATCGTAATTTCTCTCCGTTTTACCTAAAATAATTTAATTATTTTTTTAGCCTTAAATAACACTATTATGCCTCATTCCATGTCCTTACAATATCATATTACGTTTTCAGTTCTAAAGTATAATTCTTTTAATTAAAGTTTGAATATTATAACGATTTATATTGTATTCGTGTCAAAAAAATATGATTTTTAATAGGCCAAAGACAAAAAAGCGTTGATTAATAAAATTATTTATTGAATACTGTAACTGATATTAATAACTGAAACTATTTAATTAGTATCTTAAAACAAACTTTGCATAGTCAATTACTTGATTTCTTTAAATTAATTAACTATGATATTCAAAAATCGATAATATAAATATAAATATTTTTTTTTCAGATAGATAAGTGAATATTAAATTAGTATCTTGGAGGTAACATATATGTTAAAATAAGTTTAGCCTAAGATAGTACGCGGATAGGTTGATCTTTCAGGCAAATCTATGAACTCTGGGAATTCTTTATGGCATTGGCTTAGGGTAAAAGTAAGTGTGAGCGTCTCATTACCCCCACATCTTTAGAATCTTTATCGATCCTTTATAAGGGTGAGTGGCGGTTTGAAATTTTTCTGTCACGCCATCCATTTATCGTCAAATAAAAAATAAAAAATATGTAACTAGCAAAAAAACATCTACAAGTAAAAACTTCGATTTATTTGGAATCTCCATTTATATATGTCAGCTCTATCATTTATTAACAGGTGTATGTATATGAAAAATGATAAATGATGCACAGTAAAATATCTGTAGACAAATCCTATTCTGGGATTTTTAACCCCGGGGATGAAAATGTCATTGTATTATTAAAATAGCATATACATATGAACTTTATTGTTTATTAACATATATATTTTATTCAATAAATAATATATATTAACTCATTGCCTACGGAGGCTGCGAATTCCACGCCAAGTGTACATAAAACAATTTATTAGAAATATTTTATGACTCTTTTACAAGAAGAAGTGTGATTAGAATGTTTAATATTTACTGCAAATGAACACCATGTAAAAAAATATTTATTTAGTACACTGTTATAATCATTTATTTTTTCGTCAGCCGATACTTTGCGCTTTAATCTGCTGTATCTATTATAACGTTTTTTTTTAAATATTTTCTTTATTGTAAACTTTTATGGTATTATCATATGGAAATTGTTCTATTTATGACGTTCCTCAACATTCGGAGCTATAAAAACAGCTGATGTGGATAATAAATATTATGGTCTTTTCCAATGACCCAACGGCTAAATAAATATTCAAAATTCAACATTCAAAAGACCATGTTCAAACCATGTTTTATTAAAAAATTAATTCGATAAAAAATATTATTTTTTGCATTAACTATCCAATAAAAGTATGAGTAATTTAATTATTAGCTCATAATCTTGAATAATAAGAGAGTTATAATTTTTTTGTTGTTAAAAACGACGTTTATCAAATTTCAGCGAATGGACCGCCCATATTTGACCGCGATTCGTCCCTTATGTAATGTGTTAAATAAGATAATTTTATTTTAAAATATTTACATTACGTATTTAGGTTTACGTAAAAAACACTATAAAAGAATTATCTATCTTACACTTACAGAAAGATTCATATTAAATATATTAAAAATATTTCCAATTAAAATAAAATAATAATATATCTTTTTTTATTATCCATTTATGACGTAGAGCAAATTTTCTATGTGAAATATTTAGTATGCTACCTTAAGGGCACAATGGCTGTTGCAATAGATTATCTTTCAACGCCCATAACTCAACAAAAAATAGATTAATGGATATAGGCATATATGGCCATGCGTCATATAAATAGCATTTCCTTCAATTTTTTATAAAAAAGTATGGCAATTGACCCTATGTAGTGGTATTATATTATTTACACTCGATTTAAATAACTTAATAGTGGAATGCTGTGTATGTTATCCCGCATGACATAATGCGCTTGGAATGCCCTTTCATCTCCGTTGTTCCTTATCGTGCAAGGTCTTTTGTATGGAAATCCCTTGGTGACAATCGATTGCTCACTACACCTAGCATCCTCGCAAGGGCCGTTAAGGACTAATCTCGCCTGTCTTGATAAGGGTGCTAATGTATGCTATTAAGCTTACCGAAATCCTCGTATGACCCGAAATTATGAATCTAGATTGACCTGCAAAGGATTTCTAGACGCAATTTCATAATTTATTTATTAAAAAAATAACACAACGAAACATTCTGTGCATGTTCATTAGTCGAATTAAATTTTCACAACAGTGCGCGCCTGTATGGACGGATGAGCGTAACTCATCAATTTCCGAGGGTCGGAATGTTAAATAAAATATTATCTTTCGTGTGTAATTTGCAAATGGGTATAATCGGATGAGGAGATCTTTCGATTGTAATTACAACCTGAAAGGTTGTGTACACACGTGCTCGCGTTAATTTTGCACAAAATTCCGGCGAGTGTGTGATGTCCGCCATTTAATGCGAAATAGGACTTCCGAGTTGGGACGTGAGGTGACACTTTTTCAAATTCCACCTGGGATATAAAAAGTGGGCGTGGAGGATGGGAGAGAAAAGTTTTGCTCATTTATATGATTTACGTCCGGGTATGAAAAACTCATTATTCTAAAATGTTGCCAATTTACTAGTGTGCTGTGTACGGAATATTTTTTTAAAAATTCTCGCGAATTAATTATCATCTATTCTCATCCATATCAATTAGAATCGCGGCATTGCTTTGACGAGTCACACAGTTTATATTTAATATTCGGCCAGCAAATAGATCTAGATGACCGCTAGACGATCCTAGACGACGAAGCCGACATGAATAAATATAAATATATATAGATTTCGGCACCATTTCAATTATACTTGGAACTTTTTGATAAATGGATGCCGCTTGATAATAAATATCATATTTATTCTTTCAAAACTACTTAAGTGAGATTATTATTAAGTACTTGATGAAAGTTTCTGAGAGTTATACGCTGTTAATTTAAAATAATACCATCCTTATTATATGGATAATAAATATTCATTATTATGAAAGATAAATATAAATATTAGAGGATGTAGTTAAATATATTTTAGATGATTTAGAAAGCTATGAAAAATAAGCTTAAATACGGAAATTATAATATTTTTTTTAATCGTAAAACGATTAATTATGTGTAATATTTTTTTTCTTTATATAAAAACTATTAATCCACTTTTCCTCATTTCTGAGAAAAGTGACTATGTGCAGGATTTCCCTTACGGGGGACCATTGACATGATTTTCATGGGAATATATATTGCAGTGGTTTCTTGTTGCCCTCTGCACTGCAGTAAATTTTTATACTAAAGAGCGCTGCTGCCCACTTCCCAGCTTATAGTTTTAACAATTTATTTTTTTGTGAAATGAAGGTCATCAACCTCCACCCCACCTCTCTGTTGCCAAGCGTCACTCGAAATTCTTCACCCATCAGAGTACTATCTGCGCTGAATAGCGGTTAACTTGAAAATCATAATTCGACTGTTTTTACCTTTAAGCTATGACGGGTAATAGTTTAAAAATCTGTTATTTGTTTAAAGATCAGAAATTAAATTTGAATTTCTCAAGAATTATTGAAAATGATCATTTAAGTAGGTTTTTGCATCAAAAAATATAAAAAAGGACGCTTTTGGGCAACGTTTTTAAAATTTAAAATAGTAATTAACCAAACAAAGATTAAAGAAAGTTATTTATTTATTTAACCATAGGCAATTTTACAAATTCAACCTAAAACATTAGGTCATCTTTAAATCTAATTAGGAATAATCGAGACTAATAAACGAAAAATCATAAACTGATGGTTTCGTTGTCATAAAATATATAGTTAATTTTCAATAAAAAAATCAAGACAAAAAATATAGTCATTGAATAAATACATATACAGTAAGTTATATACTCGTGGCCACCGATGGCCTTACGGTATTAACGCGGGTAACACGAGTCTAGTATGGATATAGAATTTTGTTGATTCGTATATTGTAGGGTCGTTTTTTTACATTTATTTAAACTTAATTTTTTATTGAACTTAAAAAACCCAAGACAAATTAACACATCCTCTTTTATTTATTAAAGGTAAGTAATTTTTCACGTAAAAAAGTCTTTTCCTTAAATCAAAACTGTGATAAATTTACTTTTAGAATTGATAACTTATATAATATACCTCGGGGGGTCCTTTGTTCTGGAAAATGAATCGTTTTTATTCTAAAATATTTTTTTCAGTTTTATGTAAAGGATAAAAATGTAAGTAATTGCAAAAAAATAAGGATCTATTAAGACCTATCATTTTGTTGGATTAAAATTATTCAAGAAAATTTCAAATACAATTTTATATCAAATCGGAATCATTTAAAAAATATATATAAATTTAAAAAGAGTATAAAAACGTATCACTTTGTTAAAGATCGATTAATTACGAATATAATCACACGTTACTTAGTAAGATTAAAATAAAAATAATTGCATAACTATGAGTGGTACGTGGCAATTTTTTTGGTGCTTGAGAGCAAAGCCTCCTTGCGGTCCAATCTCATCTGACCGTTCATTTCCCGCAGAAATCACGGTTCTTTATTTATATGTTCACCTTTCTTCATATATGAGTTTTTCGGCCAGACAATCTCAGGTAATATTCTTTCGGCCTTTCCTGTTCGCCCTTTTATATTTTCCTTTTCCCCGTGAAATATGGGGATCATATCTCTGTGCTTGTTTTTTAGGTGTCGTTTCTTTGAACGGATGGATGCCCGTGGCCATCTACAAATCATAATAACACATCTTATTTTTAAGTAAATGGATGTTTTTACGACCGGAACTCAAAGTGAATGTATAGTGGGTGTGTGTTATCCGAGATCAAAGGCGTTAATAAAATGTAATACGTTTTCGGGTACGAAAAGAATATTTCTTTTTCTCGTTTGAAATTTTTTGGATTTAAATTATTAAATCTAACCCCATCCGGGTCTTTTTGGGTTAGAGAATTACATATTCATGGTGCGAGAGGACGCCTCTTGAAAAACACTGAATTTCATCAAGAAAAACTGTTGAACGCGACCGTGAACTTTTTTTTACAATGTAAAGGATCCCTACTTCAATGCAAATAACTGACCTTTTCCGGTGGTTGTGTAATTAATTTTTTTTTAAAAAGACATTATACAATTTTCCGCGTTTTCGAAAGAAAATTCTTCTAGACAAAATCTTAAATAAAACTGTTTTAAACTCTGAAATTAAAAACATCTAAGCTTATATGAAAAAGTATTTAATATTTTTAAAAAAATATTAATTATGTAATAAGAGATTAAAGTTATTATTAATTTGTGTATGTATAGAGATAATAAATTGGTGTAATGGTTCCGTGAGCAGTTGTCGAAGTGAACAGCTCCTTACAAAGCCACTTTGCTAACCCTGCAAATTTGGCAATCCCAACTGGGTAGCTCTTGTCAGATTTATGTTCAGGCCTCTAATATACGATTTCGCATATTCGCCGACCATATTGTAGAGCCGCATGTCTTTAGAATAGCAATAAATAAAACGGGAAATACGCCCTAAGGAAAAAAAACCCGGTCCCTTATGTACCACCTGATAAAACGCGTTACAAATATGGCAATAAACACTTCGCAATGGATTCTATTCCCTTTTTTGTGCAACTTTGTTGTTTTATCATTTTTATTTTTATTATTTTCATCCCCCATCCCGGCTGTATTGTCGGCACTGAACCACCAATTGGGTTTCATTACTCTCTCATCGTCCAACTCGGTCGAATGAGAAGCCTCAATTTTCTTCGGTATAAAGTTTTTCCATTATTATGGAAAACACGACGGTGACGCTGTCCCCCTCGCGCCCCTCCCCCGTGCAACCGCCCCGCATCCACCTTGCCAGCGAGAATGGTGTGGAAGAGTGGTACTAAATACATGCCACTCGAAAATATCGTTAAGGCGTATGAATGACATATTAAATTAATGCTGGGCGTTGCCCAAAACGAAAACATATTTCCAGTTTCTGAAAAGCTCCAGAAATTCCTCGCAAAGTCGCTCTCAGATTGATGTGTTTTGTTAACAAAGGGAAAATTTTGCCGTGGAACTTTTTCGTTTTTCACCGCGGAGTGTATGTTTTAATTTATTTTAAATCAACAATAATATAAGGGCTGGTCAGAAATGCTATTTCATAAATTTAATTTAAGAGCAAGCTAATTGGCTATTTTTCTTTAATTAAATAGCAAATGATAAAATTATAAAAATAATTTTATTTATTATCATTTAATTGTAAAAAAATACAATCTTTTTTGAACCTTAAATTAGATCGAAACCTATGGATGTTTTTTTATTCATTTTCTATAAAAATATCTCTTTTAATAAATTTGTAAAAAAATAAAATTCGACTAAAAGTGTAGAAGAGGTTATAAAATAAATATAAAGTTGAATTATGTGATACTGTTAGATGCTCATAATTAAAGAATATCAATATTTTCTTTTTAACAAGTATAACTAAAAAATGTTAAACTAATGATGACAACATATTTAACGATGTGAAACAGAACACCAAATGAAAAACCATGTCAATTATAAATCTATCTATACTTATGGATCACAAATCCAATTTATTAAAAAATAATAAATAAAAATGCGATTGAATCTTATTTCTCTATCTTCGAATAACTGTGTAGATTTACTTACGAAATATGTAATTTTACCTAAAATATGTTATTTTAGCATTTTGTACAAAATGGTGATCTAGAAAAAGCGCTATAGGAGGGTTAACTGCATATTTAAGTGATAATTTTTACGTTTACATATTTTACAGAATATTTTGCGAAGATAAACGTTTAAAATAATAATATTTTAATGATAAATAAAACTAATAAATTATTATTTATGTGTATAATTATTAAGTATAGAAATCCTGTATATTTATTATTACATATAGTCGTAATTTAAACACTTGTTTATAATTTAAATAATATATAATCATACTATTTAAAATTGATAACTAAATAATAATTTAACTTTTCTATATCAACGCATTTTTAAATTCGGTGTAAAATGTATTATTTTTAATAATACAAAAATATATGAATAACCTAATACGTTAAACATATTTTTTTTGGTCCTTCATTCCAAGGGTGTGAGGCTAGGCCTCTTTTCATTTTCATCGAAGTTTTAATCGAATGTTATATTTTATTTACATGAATTTTGTTATTTACTAGGATTTGGATTGTGGTGAGAATAAAATAGTATAAGTGTATTTAAAACGTGTGACGGTTATAGGGGTCTTTACTTTGTAATCTGGAGAAAATTAACTATGATTATATTTTTGTTTTTAGAAAGGTAAGAAATTTAAGGATTATAATAGAAAATGTTGACAGGGAATATTAAAGGGTATAGGAAGAAAATTAATCCCCTTATATCCACAATGAACCACGGGGTATTGTTATTTGTCTAAATAATGTGTTAATTGTAATTTGAATTAAAAAAAAGATAGGGCGAGAGAAAACCCTAGATTGCAGAATCGTAATGGATTTGCGGGACGATAACTCAAACAAAATGATTTTATTATTTATAAGGGATAACTTACGTTTTTTATTTTTGAACGGGTAAAGAATATATAGCTTTATTAAAGTTATTTTTTCTAATAATATTCGCTTCCCTTTTCCATGATATGGGTGTATTAATAATTTGAATAAAAAAATTAGAAGGGTTTTAACCCTTTCAATGCGGCGGGTCTAAACACGATTCTGCATCTGAGTGCGGCGCCGTTTTGGACCAAATTAATTTTTTGGCGAGGTAAATTTGTATTCACCGTTTACCGCTATATTAGACCATTTGCCTATAAGAGATTTATGCAAAAATGTTGATTAGGATATGTTCATCCATCTCAACTAAAAAAATAAACTCGATTCGCATTATTTTCGTAATAATAAATCGAACAAAAGATCAATTGCTCAAACAGAGATTAAGTGAGAATGAAATGAGAATGCGAATCAAAATCAAAAATGTGAAATGCAATTTTCTTATACCATTACATCCGTACACGTGTATGTGGAACATAATGTACGTGGAACACCCTTAACAACCCCTGAGCCGAGATACGTCACCGATACTATTGCGGAGATTTGAATCGTTACTGTTCATATTTACATATTACATGGTTCCTATAAATTTCTTGTAATATGTTGTATATTTATTGATAGCTGTGTTTATTAGCTGATTTTTAAAACAAACACCATCACTTAAATCGGTCTAGTTTACATGTAACGACAAGTTAAAGTTTTCAAGAACCTCGCGCATGTACGACATGCGCCCCGCACTGAAAGGGTTAACGGGGTTTTAATGTGGTTTTCAAAAGAAAATGGTTTGCGTTTATATGGATTTATTTGATAAACCATTTTTATATCCAGACTAAAAGTCAATTTGAATATTCCTGTGAATATTTTGATACAAAACCAGGAGTTGTATGTCTGCAGAAGATTGATGTTTCATTAGAATAAAGAGTTGTTATCGTTTATTGGTAGAAATCGGGCTGTCGCTGATAAAAATTTCTAGTGCTGAATAGATAATAGTAAACCATACATTGAGTCGAACCTTGTAGAATACCGCCAAATATGTTTCTTGTTTTCTAGAAAGCATCACTAATATCAACGCCAAAATTCTATTTGTATTATGAGATTTAATAGTTTTAATGAATCGAGAACAAAAATAAATATAAATCATTTATATATCAGACCATCATACCAATGTAGACTTTTACCGGTCGTTTAAAGGTCATGGTAGGTGTAGTGTGACCTAGTTTATAAAAAAACAATTAAAAATTAAAATTATATTTTTTTTTATATATTTTAAAATAGTTAAAAATTAAAAATATATATTTTGTATGCATGTAATTAAGAACGGTTCTATGTATAAAGCGTACTAGTTGGAAAGTGTCCACATTTTTGTCATCACAATAAGCATAATGGGCGTATGATCCTGTTGAACTTTTCCGGATTAACATATTTACTGTGATGTTTTTTTGGATGTTCAACATTCGGTATGGTGGTCACGTGCCCACCCAACCCCACCGCTGGTATTTAAGAGGTATTTAGCACAGTTTGTATAGTAATTGTACACCAGACTGCGATTTTGTACGGATGTAAATTATATCCGTAAACATGATTACGTTTGCACGTACGCAAAGATTAACAATGATTTGGTACTGTGGCTGCCGCAGTTCTAATTTGTCTCCAACTAATGTATGGTGTATTCTTGCCTAACATTCATATATAAACAAAAGATAAGGCACTGTATTACTCGTGTAACTCATGAGATGTGAAATCTTATATTTAATTATAAAAAAAAGTATTATATATATATATATATATTAGAAGATTGTGAGTTGCAAAATTGCCTTTTAGAATCATAATTCTATAAAATCTGATATCAAGCTCAGCGCTTTTCTGAGAAAATCTTAGTACACAGGTTAGATTTATTAAACGTGGATGACAAAAGTCCTCACTTGACAAAGGCTGCTGGCATTTGATCCTATAAACAAACTTGTACCTTTGACGACGCTAACAGCCGGAAATACACACTACTCCTTGACATGATTTATTTTAATAAGACACGCAGTATATTACATCTATAATTATACTTCCAATTATGTTGTCAAAATGTGAAACGAGTGTCACGATTTTTTAGATAACAAACAATATGTTATAATAACCGTCACGGTTCTGGCATCAGAGTTGAGACGGACGTGTCTCTGCTGGAGTTTGTATAGCGTCCTCCAGGTGGCAAAGACCCGCCTCAGGGTTAGAAGGCCACTTATATAATAATAAATAATGTTATAATGTTGTAGGATAACCGCGATTGTGTTTGGTTAGTACTCGGATATGTAAATCTTCTGGTTAAATCTATGGTTTCTGGAAATTCTTTATGACACTGGTCAGCGTGCAACGTAAGTGGGAGAGACTCATTATCCTTGCAACTTTTTTTTTTTTTTT
>JAGXCT010033699.1:0-45383 GCA_022495035.1 Philopotamus ludificatus | reverse complement strand
AAAATTATGTATGTTGAATAATTAATTTAATGCAAAGGTTGAAGTTGGCGACCCCTTAAAAAACCCCTAAGGGGGTCGCGACCCATATGTTGGGAACCTATGATCTATAGGGTTTGATTTGATATCCGATTAAAAAAAGGCATTATTTTTTTTTAAATTAAATAAAAAAAACTTAGTTCAAGTTGTTGGCTAAAAAATTATTTGGGCCGATCAATACTTTGGGTCCAAGGAGTGAAAAAGGTTCAAGATTGATTCACTTTTCATTTCGTGTCTGCAGCAATATTGTATCGATAATATTTAAAGCATTAATTATCTTAGGAATTGCTTCAGGATACCTAAAATCTCTGCAGAATTTACACCCCTCGGAAATCAATGTCGTGTTTCTTCCTCCAAATACTATATGCCTCATGCAGCTCATGGACCAAACAGTGATAGCAAAAAATTAATAGTAAATATAATATAAAAAAAAATGTTTTTTTTACACCCCTCTACTTTCGAACATTCGCACACATTTTCAGGAACCAATTATGTGCGAATGTCGAAGGCCGCCTGTGTTTCTTTCATATTGCTGACAGCAGTCGTAAAATCGTTTATCATCAGAACTTCTATTATTAGATACCGCAGTGTTGCAAAATTAAATACTTCCGACACATAGTCCGCTGTTCAAAGTATCGTCTTCTACAATTGATTATAATGACTCAATGTAAATATTGCCAAAGTTATGGTCGTAAGATAAGATAGGCGAGACCGGTTGGATCTGGAAGTGTGACAGCGGATCGAACTAGTAGATCGATTCAAATACCTGGGCACAATCATCAATTCCAAGACTCAATGGAGATTGGAGACAAAGAGTTGAGAATCACATCTTAATGCTGCCACAAGCGTCCTAACCTGCACCACACTTTACATAGATATGATACAGAATGCAAAAGATTTATGGTCATGAAGAAACACGTAACGAAAAAAGATAGCAAATTTAAATGTTGTGAAGATCCGAAGAACTGCCTTCTAAAATTAATAATAAAATATAAGGAGAGGCTGCGTAGAACTCTTTGATCTAAGGATTTCCCAAACGGGGTCTAGGTGGATCCCCTGGCGGTCTATGCAAGTTTAAAAAGGGTCTATAGCAGAGGTTCCCAATCATTTTCGGTTTACGACTCCCTTAAATACATCAGATTTTTCCGCGGCTCCCTTAATGCATCAGATTTTTTTGCAAAATTTGTGACCTTCTTGAGTAAAGCGAGCGCAAAATGATTTAATTGAATATTTCGCGGCGCCCTTATGACGACACCGCGGAGCCCTGGGGAGCCCCGGCTCACACATTGGGAATCCCTGGTCTATAGTATTCCAGAGATCTATTCGGAGGCAACGAATTTCTTTCATCCGAATAACGGATGAGTGCAAAGAGCACCGGGCATGGGTATCACTGCTGTAGATTATATAAAAAAACGTGAGGGTCCTATGCAAGAAAATAATTGATACTAAAAAAAATTAAGATGAAAATTGACGCCTTTGAAATGTGATGCTGGCGACCCCTGCTGATGGTCTGTCCATGGACCGCTAAAAGCACAAACGTGTCTGTCCTAAAAGAAATAGGGCAAGACAAAGATGTCCGTCTTTCTATCACAAGTTTCAAAAGAATTCTTCGATATATTGGACATCTCGCTAAAAAAACGAGAGCTCCATACAAGAACGCAGAGGAAGGGGCAGGGCTCCACTGTAGAAGCTACAATGCGAGTTGCAGAATGTAGAGAATCGTGGAGAGACAAAATTAAGACGATTTCGAACAAGAATGGTCGTGACTCAACACGTTGCAGTCCGGGGGACTCGTATACGAGTCCGCGTGGCGCCAGAGCAGCGGTCCGGGGGACTCGTATGCGAGTCCTCACGGCGCCCAGAGCAACGCTTCGGCCGATTCGCATTTAAGTCCTCGCGGAGACAGAGCAGCGGTCCGGGGACGCGCATACGAGTCCTTATTAGTAATTATTTTTTTTTAGAAATTGCCCGGCTCCAGCGAAAAGTACCGCGCGAAATCGCCTGGACTGTAACGTGTTAAGAAGAATGAATGTAGGGTAAAGGTTGGGATACCCATTTTTTCAGAAGAAAGAATAAGATCTCTAAAAAAAGGCGCAGTCAATTTACAAATTGATTTAGATTAGATTTGGATAAGATCATAAGTCCTATTCCTTTAATCTTTTGTACCTCCCAAGGCAGTTCCAATTTCGAATGTTGTAGACATCTTCTTACATCCCAAATAATCGTTTGCTTTTCACCTTCATCGTGGTCGTCAGGGGGCGATACTTTGGTCCTCAATCATGTGTCCGAAATATTCAACATTATGACTTTTCACGGGGTCCAGAAGCTTCAGCTCCTTGTGAAGAAGTTGAAGTAAGTTTTCAACTATTTTATCCCAACATTCTTATAGCCTTTATACGAATTTTACAGACGCCGCGGCTATCGCATTCCTCTGTAATATTTTAGTACAACAAATGGTCGGATTTACTATTCTATTTACTGACTTCCATGCGTTAATCCTAACATATGCACTGGACCAACTAGCACTACATACACGCACTTCATAAAAAAATCGCATGTAACACATTGCCGACGGCTACCGTCGTAAACAATTTTCTTTATATTTAACTTGGTTATCAGAAGAAGCAGAAAAAATGGGCCTGAAAAAACATTACCGGCGTATTCATATACCTATGATAAAAATAAAGGAAACAACGATAAAGCAACGCGTCACGCCTATTTTCACACGGACCTCAAAATATTTGAAAAATATATTTAGAATTGCAAATAATTGCGCAAAACGCGTACATGCAGACATGTCAAGATTTGCACACGTAATTCGCAATAATTGTGCATAAATTTGTTTATTTCTCTCGTTACACGGCGAATCTCGAGTGAACAAAACTGCCCGTATCCACTCTGGCGTTTGTGAAAGACGATAATTCAATTAGAGCGCCGGGAATATTAGTAATGCAAACAAATAATGGCGGGGAAACTAAGAACCGACAAGGGCAAATAATGACATCGAATTTCGACGGTCCTGTCGTATCGACACGTCAATAAAATGATAATTATTAAATAAGAACATGCCATATTGTGACATCATCCAACAATTCTTAGATAGTGTCACGAGCATGGATGCCAATAACTAGTTTTGTATCGGAGACAACATCGTCCAATAACAGTGATACGTCGCACGATAAAGAAAATCGATTTTTCTTATGCTAGTCATAAGAAAAAATTGACGTATCTGATGATTTTGAATGTTTAAAAACCAGTTAATCGTTGAAGATCGATTATAGAATGCCGAAGTGCATCGATTATGATGAACAATCGCCATAATTGGACAATCATATTAAATGAAACCCTCAATTTATTTTAACCCACTTTTGTCCAGTGTTCCAATATTGGAACATTTTGTTTTTTTTTTATCACTATTTCAATATCCATTGACGAATATAAATTGAGATTGCATCAATCGACATCTGAGAAGCGTGAGGAACATCTTGTGCAGTAATTTTTCAAGTTTCAACTTATGGGAGTGAACAGTTGTTTTTTAAAAGCAACAAGATAAGTTTAGTAATTTTTATATAATGATCATATTAATTATAATTTAACATTATTATAGATTCGTTATATACGTGCATTAAAATAAACAGTTTGCTTATATAAGTTTTCTAACTTTAATGCCATTATATGTCAAAACTCGTCAAATGTAATTAAAACGAAAATATCTCTTTTTGCATCGAATATCATTACAATTAATTGAGGAAAAAAATAGAGTAAAAATGTATTAAAACGATTTTTTTTTTAATAGAATCAAAATAAAATGTAATTTCCATTGTGATTATTTACTTTGTGTCGTAAAAAAATGAGCGACTTCGATTTCTTTATTTATATTATAATATTACTTGCTAAATTAGAGAAAAAAAAGTAAAGTTTTAATTTAATTTGCGCACATTGAACAGGGTAGAAAGTAAGAAAGGTGATATTTCTAACCTATCCGTGCCGATGGGGTATATTTGGCGCCTCAAGATTTAATAACTCTTTTAATATAAATCGTACATGTCACAATTTTTTTTGTATTCTGCGCTCATCATTTACGCGTAATATAGTTTAGTTAAAAAATCCAAAATTTCGATTAAATTATGAAGCATAACATGAATTACTCTTTTTATTCTTAAAATAATCTATTTTTAAAAAAAAAAACATCAATATTTAAACTTGAAATGCTTGGGGTATATTTTCCATTACAAATAGACCCCCTCGGACGACGCGGTTGTTTTCGAGCCGCCGCGAAGTTTCTAAAAAGTACCATGAATCGAAAATAGAACTGTAACGATTTTTAAAATATCTTCGGACTGCAAAGGATTAATGACATTGACTTGAATTCAGTTATAGAGAGATTTACATTCATTTAAAACAGATGGACAAACCCTCGGTGCAATGCATGATATTGAAGAAAATTGTATTCAAAGCAGCAGCGATAACAACTTTCAACCAATGAGAAAAGTACTGTTTTAACATTGGACTAATGATAGCAATGGTGAATAATTAATGTTTTATCAAACAACGTGTGTCAAAAAAAGTAACACGTTTCATTAAAAACATTAAAATTAACCAGTGGCGTGGTTTGACACTGGGGGGAAATTTGATATTAGTATGAGAGACTCATTCTCCTTGCATCCCTAGAATCTTTAGAGGGGCGAATGGCGCTCTGGATTTTTTTATGTTATGCGATTTATCCACCGTGGTCAAATAAATAAATAAATATATTAATTCGTTTATTTTACCCTTTGGTTGCTGAACGATACGATATATCGTTGTATATGATGAAAACGAATACTGAGAAAAAACTTCTGGCTTGGACACAGTGGGGAGGGTAAAATCCGATATCAATAGTGGTAGAAGATACACGTCGAATGCCAGAAATGGCTAAGAGAGGGAAAACTCTTATCAAGACGGCTTGGGACACACAAGTGGAGCCCTCACGTCACGTGTGAGACCCAGGTTCCTTTGGCCTCGTCTACCATTCGAGAGTCTGATAAGGCCCATACGCTCAACGAGTGAGTGTCTCGTGGCTGGCGAATGATGATGATGATTCGTTTAGCTAGAAACATCGCGCGACGAAGGGTTAATTAATATTGATTATTCGCTCGCCTCTTTTGCACATGTTACATGCATCCATTTACACGGTGAACTATGTAAAGCAAGCGATGCATCGACTGAGAGTGAATAATATCGCAACGGAGGGCATAAAATTAGCGTTAATCACTTTTTAACTGTCGCATAATGTAACTAAAAATTTTCTAGCCAGTTTGACGAAACCTGCCCGACGAAAATAAACGATTACAAAGAAAAAGTGTTCGGTGGCGATCGCTAATTACGCGGTAAAACTTGTTTACGACCCAACAATACAATTGCATCAAACAATAAATCATCGTCGTTATTGTAATAATCTGTGGAAACTGCTAGGGCCATGGATCTGGGTTAGAAAACATTGCGACAATGCGATAGGGAGACAGATTGAAAAAGTTTGGTCGGGATCGCGCATACCTGGTTGACCATGTCCCAGTAGAATCCATCCAGCATCGACTTGCCGTGCTGGTGTTGTCTGCATAGCGCCGGCCAGAGCTGCGAGCGCACGTTGCTGTTGATGGGCCAGGAGTTCTCGCGGATGAGCAGCTTGGCGTCGCGCTTGCGGCCCGTCTGCAGCAGCGTCTGCACTTCGGCGAACGTCTTCAGCGGCAGCCGCTTACCTGGATTCGACAAACTCAAGCAATTAGTCCACTTGTCGGGCGCGTCCAGCTCGCACGTGCTGGGATAGATCGACGCCGAGATGCGCTTCTCCTCGGCGTCGACGCGCGCCTCCTCGTCGTCGTCGTCGTCGTCGTCCTCCTCGTCCACGTCCTCGACCGCGTTCATGTTGGCCAGCTCGATGAACATGGTGGGAGGATGGACGGTCCCGATTAGGGGCCGGCGACTACGAGCATCGATCGACTAAGGCCGAGTTACGTCAATTGTTCACTGTACCAAATCGAGCGCCGTTAGCGTGCGCAACGAACGAGATGCTAATTGCGTCGGATGAACCGTCCGAGCAGGGATCTCGACGCGCACTGCGGACAAGAACCAAAACACAGGCCGCCTTCATGCCATCGTGTTAATTGCCGACTGATAAGGCATGTAAACAGAGTCTCGCCGAGCACCGCCGGCCAGATACGGCGCCGACCGACGTCGCAGGACCAGCCAGGGAGACGAGACAGTCGATCCGCGACCGGACGCTGACTACCTTGGAACTACGCGTCGGCCGCTGATTAGATATCGCGGAAAGATATCCGGCAGACAGGGAGTGGGCCTCCGTTTTGTTAGATCGGACCCGGCTCGACTGCAATCTGCACCGTTCTGCGCCGACACCGGCCCGGAAGTGGGAAAACGCGGTGGCTGCGCCACGTGACTCTCGACCTCACGTGTGCTAAAGAGCGCACTATATGGCAGTCATCGATTGTGACCACGAAACGCATATCCACAAGTAAGAGATTCGTCATACTACCGAGTCGGCAAACACCGGCCCGCGAGCTTTGAAGTACAGATTTGATATTCTTAAAAACTTTATTTCAATTTCCAATTGTTTATTTTTATTTATCACGGAGAGAATGGATTTTGAAATACAGTGGAACCTCTCATAACGAGCATAATTCGTTCCAGAATCTTGCTCCATTGTGTGAAACACTCGTTAAGCGAAACTAATTTTCTCATATAAATCAATATAAAACACGATAATGCGTTCCATGCGAAATATTTTTTTTAACGTTTATTCAAATAAAATTACATGCTTATAAATTGTTAAAGATCGTAACAACCTGGATAAAAACATTTTTAAAAATCGAAACTAGCTTATTATTTATTAATTTATGACAAATAATTAATTATTTTCTACTAGAAAGCTGTCTAGAGACATTTGTTTTAGCCGACTCTTTAAAATTTGGTGAAAATGTGACACAGCGTTATCATTGAACATGTTTGTAGCACGCATAGCCACCTCCTTATTAGGATGATGCTTCTCAATGTACTATGAAACAGTTTCCCATGCTTTCAGGATTTCTCCTATTGTGTCAGAAGATTGTTTCTCTGCTACTTCCTCTTCCTCCAAACTCTCCTTCATAACTTCTTGCTGTGAAATACGATCCAACACACACAAATGCGTCATACGTGTGCGACTTCCCCTTTCTGCGTCACTCGTTATGCGAAATGTCGCTCGTTAAGGGAGCAATTTTTCACTTTTTTTTTGCTCGTTATGCGAATTACTCGTTATGCGAGGTGCTCGTAAGAGAGGTTCCACTGTATTTCGTCAATCTATAATACATTACCGAGCGAAATAAAGGTCAATGCTCTTTGGTTGACAAGAAATTTTGTAAAAACCAGCGATTTAGAGTAAACGCTATAGGAGGGCTGACTGTACAGTAGTATCTCGGTATACGTTCTTTATTCGTTCCAGATCCTTGAACTTGCATATATCAAAAAGGATAAAAACTTAAACAAAACTTTTCCCATATAAAATAAATAAAGGATTAATTCGTTCCCATGAAAAATAATTCAATTGCTATTGACACATTACAGTCAAATCTGTTTTTGTGCGCTCTTTTTTCGTGCGATTTTTTTTGCGATATACAAAAAATCGAATGAATTATGGGATTTTCATTTCCAAATCTTTAGACGTCAAGATTCGTCATATATATTTTAATACTTTCAAACACCATTAATACAATTGATCCATTTCTCTACAGTGTTCTAGCTCTGACCAATTTATGTTTGAACCATTGTATTTTTTATACAAAAAGAGCTTTATTTATTCTAATATATTGACAAACCGATTATAAACTGTTTATGAAAATAACCGCATATGTCATTCAAAAATGCTTCGTGGTTCAGTGCCTGGCACGTGGATCATAGGTTCGCCATCACTGCACTATATAATCACGGTCGTTAATTATCGTCCTTCAAAGTGCTTACATACATACCCCCGGTCCATTAAGAAAAGATTTATTTCAGAGCGAAAATTAAAGATAAATATATTATTATTTATATGTAGATACAATTTTCAATGTATTTTTTTATGCGGTCCCTATCCCACCGCATAACTTATATTTTTTGTTAAATCGCAAATTGTTTACCGTACAAAAACAGGTTTGACTGTATATAAAATAATTGAAATACTGCTTCATTTTAAAATACAATAGACATTCCATATTATAAGCAATATATTTAATAAAAAAAAGTGTATCAAATTTTTTCTTGTAATTTTTTTTGTAATCAATATTTAATCGATCCCCCTGACTAGTCCAGAAGTGCCTTAATTCAGCTGTGCGTGGTATCTATCCAGTGATGTAGGATTTCAGTCCATTTATCAATTAAAAACGCCATTAACTTGTTATTACTACTGGATTTTCAGTAAAGGGAAAAATACGCAGACTTTCCGTGGTCGTTAGTTCTTTTACGAACAACTCCATCTTCCAAAAACGTAAATATTTTTTTTCAATCGTGTTGTCAAACAATGGCATAAGTCCATCTTCGAAAATACCGATAATTTTTTCGCAATTTGAAATCCATCACAGAATATTAATCCTGATCTTTAGCCATGCCAAATTGCTGCACTCTATATCATCACTCTTATCCCTCCAAATTCGTCAGAAAAAATATGTGTTTCCAAAAGTCTTCACTTTTTATTTTTAACAGTTGGGCCCAATTGTATCGGGTTTGTTTTTTTGGAACTTAGTCAATAGAGGGTTTTTTTTTAAACCCTTTAATGAAGCTCAATACTATAGAGATTCCCTTGCACTGTTTTTTAGAAGGGATTCATCATCTGTGCGACCTTATCTACGGATTTTTTTGGGCTACCAACTTTAGAAGTTTAATTTAACAGAGGTCGCATTAGCTTTTACCCCGATCCTGGTATCCAGGACCTTTCGGAAATGCAACTGATTATTAATTCTATCTGTACAAGAGTTCTGGCTATCTAAAACAATTGTTTCAATTATTTTTCGCTCGTCTATTTACTTCTAACACCCTAGTGTAAATACAAAACCTAGTGAAAATTGACAAATTTGGATTTTATTTATCCTGGATGTACTTGGATCTGGTTGAAGATCATCAGGCTCGACGTTTACTAAAAATCTGTCCAAAGACCTTTGCTTCGGCCGTCTCCTCCTCGTGATGTTTAGGAAATGTAGCTTTGTCTGGCCATTCCAGACAATCCTTTTACGACTTGATTAGGCTTTGTTGGGGTAGTATCTCTCTACAAAGTTTATAATATCTACTCCTCCTCCCCCGAGCTTGTTAAGAGTTTATGTATCTCAATCTTGTACTCCTCTTTCTGTTCTCGCAGAGTTCCAAGTTCCTGGAGCTCATCAGTGGTCAGTTCTAACCTGTACCCTTCCTCTAACTATCACATCATCGCTCACATCCATACCAGGCAAACCAAAGTAGGCACAACCTCAAAGTCACTGATTCTGGCCACAAATTCTCCAAGCTGAGTGCATTGTTCTGCCGGAAACCTCCTGCCAGGTTTAATCAATGTTATTCAATGGACGATAGTAACGTGATCTTTCCAAAACTCATTCAAAAACCGAATTCAGTCGACCGAGCACATAAGCGCGCACGAATTGACGCACGCGAGTCGTATTCCAAACAAAGGACGTATACCAAACAATTTTTTTCACGCTTCAATTTCAGAATTGATATTTCTCTGAAGATCATTTGTTTGTTCTTCATTTCCTTCATTTATACGTCAATATTAATTTTCTCCTCTTCAAAATAATTCATATCGGATACATCATACGCATTTATCTCCTCAATGTTGGCAAAACCTCCTACTTTTACATATATTTATTGATCTGATAGAATTGGATGATGTCGAATGTGCATATCTGGCCATTACGGAGGCTGAGACGATATAGCAGTGTTTAGCCAATAATTCTTAACATATTTTCCGCAAGTAAAAAATCGATCACGCGTAAACACGTCATATATTTTAAACTATCAACAATAAAGTAAGCATTAAATATGGATACCAACGTCAAAATACGTCAGGGACGAAGAACGACACAATAAAAAAATGGGACCATCTTCAGACATGATCAAAATCCATTCGACTGCAAAATGAAGAAGCTTTCGCTTGATCTTCGATTGGAAATTATTCATCAATAACGTGATTTTGATGAATAATTTGTTTATATTGAATAATTGACGTTTTTTAAAGATTCGATACGAAAAAATGAACTCAATGTTTACAAAATATTTACAATGTGGTTCTTTACAACAAAAAAAGTTTTCTGACGGAAAGAATCCCAAATTTACTTGACACAGCCACCCTTTCGAGCAAAAAAATATATAAAGTGCCCCTTTGACAATCAATGTGAGCGCTACCTTCGTCGTGTGGGCGTTGGGATGAATCTATGGGGGCAATAGTGGTCCCCATAAATAAGGAGCATCGAGGAGCGAAAGAGGGCGATAAGATTTTTTTTCAAACTAGCTTTTTCAATTCATAAATTGCACACACAATATATTTCGGCTCAAGAAAATACATCATTGAAAAAGGAGCTACGAACCAAATAAATTAGGAAACCTACGGTACAGAGCAGTGATCGAAAAACTTTTTTTTTGCCGCATTCTAAATATTTATTATTATTTTAATTATTGTAACAAAATTATCTAGTAGTGGGAGGAATGAAATTTATTATGATTGAGTTGGAATATATTGTAAATATTCATTAATTTTATTGAAATCTTTGTTTTAATTCTGAATTGAAAGTGGAGGTTCATTAATTTTGGAATTAAATTGATTTTAAAATATTTTAATAATCCTCGAAAATTAGAATTTGAGAATGTTAAGCCCATTATTGGATATTTTTCAAAACTAACTTGAATTAAAATATATATTTTAAGACCATTGTGTATATAATCCATGAATTAAAAATTCTAAAGAGAACTTTAATGATTCCTTCATCGCTCAGAAGAGAATGAAGCCTTTGAGGATCGCTGGTTGTGACTCTATCGAAAATTCTAGAACAATTAGACGAAAATATATTTGTTTCTAATATCCAGGGACACAAAGCATAGTAATCTATGCAAAAAAATATAAGAATACAAGACGAGGAATTACACATCTACAAGTAATAATTTCATCATCTAACAATACATGATGAAACCTCTAAATTAATTATTGAATGACATGTCAAAAAAATGATACATGGCACAATCATCTATGCGAAAAATATATAGTAATTTAAATTAAAATATACAATTTCTAAGCTTTTATTTTATAATATTTATCTATTATTAATAAAACGTCTTGAATTCTATCAAAAAATATATATATTCGGCAGCATATGATATAAATATTATTAAAAAATGCTATTATTGTAAAGAATATCGTTAAAAATATAGATAAATGCATTTATTCCAGTGATATTAATTACAAATTCAATATCAGATTATATGTAATTGTTGCAATTTAATTGCAACAGTATATTAATATTAAAATCATATATGAAACAAATATATTTCACGTAGATTTCATACATTTTTTGCAAAATTGTCATATTTCCGATAAAATATAATATGGAAATATTATTTATACGCAATTTAAAAACCTCAACGGAATGAAAATATCGATCAAACAAGTATAAATTACTCGTGGGTATTAAATAAATATCCGACGCACAAATATTATGACTTTATAAAAATTGTCATGTATTATAAGGTTGATTAGCGTAAACGGAATCGACCCATTGACCTTATTCGCTCCGTTAATTGGACGTTCTCGACTTTAGAGTCGATTAAAGAATTATCCGACGAAACACCACAAATAGAGATTAATATTATCAGAGCACAAATTGTAATATTGAACGTTGTATCGTCGAAAATTCAATCACGACATGTAGATTAGAGTGACTCATTATATTAAACCGTTGTTGATTGATGTCCCGAGTTGATTGCGTCAAACGTTTACTCATCAATCATACAGAATTATTTACCTGGTGGACTTTCGGATAGTATTGTGATTCCGCTGGGATCCACGTGAGGCGGAAACGCTTCGTAGAGATCCGCCTCCTCTTCCACCACGGAGGACAGCATGTTGTCGCCGTTGATGTGCGACTGTAGAATGCTGTGCGAGGGCATAACCCTCCCGCTGTACCCTCTCTATCGATTGATCCAATCGTCTATTATATGGAATTTCACACTGGCGTGTAACTTGCACAGATAACACACAACCACACACTGACTAGAATCTCACTTGATTAACAAAAAAAAGAATGGGAATTTATTTTAATATAAACTATTATCACGATGCAACTTGTGAACTGGATTTCAGTAGTATTCGATGGCAAATAAGTGGAATAACTCAGCTGGGAGTAGATGTCCCGCCTAAGGGGACATCAGCACGTCTCCATCCCGAGTCGTCCACATTTTGCTCGACAGTCTAAGTTAAATCCTGCTGCACCATTTTTGATCTGCAAAATTCAAAAAGTTAGCAGGAGTGTCGTTGCTCTTTGATGTTTGGACGGTATGAGACGAGATGCCGGCGTACCGGAACAGCTGACAGAACAGGAGCAGCTCGGCAGGCCGGCCGCCAGTGACACCCGCGGGAGCGACGCCGCTTTCTTAAATCAACTTTTGGCCCAAAGCGCCCCCACCACGTCCCCGACCCCACACAATTGACGACTGACAAAAGCGCTAATCTGTCATGTTGTACTATCATTCGTGAGATGAAATATAAATTAACACTCACAAATCCAATAAATAATAACCGACGGCGACAGCTAGAACCAATTTAAAATATTTTCACTAAATTGTACAATATATAACAAAACAAATACGATCCATTACAATTCCATCGTCTCACTGACATCTATAGAAACAATTGTATATTTTATTGTGATCATATCATATATAAAAATTAAACATAAACAAAAACATTTTATATTTATTAAACTATAATGTAATCAATGTTTTTACCATGATAATTATATGCAAAACATTGATAATATATGCACAAAATATGATATTGTAACAATGTCATTTGAACATGCAATAATATTGTGTATGTTCAAATAATTTCTATTAAGACCAAATATATCTTTAAAAAAAGCGTTCAACTGTCAACTTCTGTTTATTTCGTGAACTCACGTCAAAAAACCTATAAATATAATTCAACTAATTCAGTAAGAACGACAACAATGTTTTAAAATCATGTATACATCGTTTCATGATTTATCGTTTACCCCAATTGTTTGTTTTTGTTGTATAAACTATCGTAAGCTCCGTCTACATGCGTTATGATATCTACTCAATCCCCATAATGCTTCCACTACTGATGAACTTACCAAACACATTAATGGCTAGTCAATATGAATTATTTACATTGATTGTGCATGAAATAAATTGTACTAACTAAGATTCAGATGTTACCGAAGAGTTCAGTAGATCCTTTGAAAAACGTTGAATCTAGGTTCTACTGTACAGATTAGATAAACTCACAATATTTTGAATGATGCGTGATTTTGCATACACAACCGGATGTGCT
This sequence comes from Philopotamus ludificatus, assembly GCA_022495035.1. Taxonomy (NCBI): domain Eukaryota; kingdom Metazoa; phylum Arthropoda; class Insecta; order Trichoptera; family Philopotamidae; genus Philopotamus; species Philopotamus ludificatus. Next base: position 31,786 of record JAGXCT010033699.1, on the reverse strand, counting down.
TTGTATCAGTCAGCGGCTCCGAATGAAGATAAAATATATCTATATGAATAAAAATACGTTTTATTTTTAGAAATCATTATTTATTTTTTATTTTTCATGTAAAAATATAATTCAGTGTCACATTTTTTATTTATTTTACAGATACAATGGATGACGAACCACTCGATCAAGCTAACGCTTCAAATGTAGCAGTCACCAATGGAGAATGCGACTCTGACGAGACGTCTCTTCAAATCCATGGAGATACAATCGGCGATACAGCATATAGTCAACGTTTCGTTCTGAAAATTCTAATGCAAATGAGCTCAGAAACGACGTTTACGGATGATTTTTTAGAAAAAGACTTGTGCCTTCTATGGAATATGACCACTGAAAAGGACGTAGCCGATTTCTTATTGAAATTCAAAGCGCTAGATATAATTCATTCGTTATTAAATAATACGAGCGATAATCGTCTGATAGAAATTCTTATGGGCATCGTTGCGAATATGTGCTGTCACACGGAAGTCATCAGTGAAATTAGAAACGAATTGTCATATTTAATAGAAAATATTAATTTTTTAAATTCCGGCGATTCGTTAGTGATTATTCAAGTGTTGAGATTTATTTATTCTAACGTATACAACGATAGTACAAATTTGACATTTTGGTTGAAATCTCTCGAAGAAAACAACTTCTTTAAATCGATCGTCTTTATTATGGAAAATTCTATAAATAGCAATGTTCTCAAACAGTCTTTAGAAACGCTGAATTGTATCTGTTCAACGTATTCAACGGACGGTGATAGCGATAAAGAGTTATTTATAAAATTATTCGTCACTAGTGATATTGTCCACTCTTCGTTGACTGCGTTCAACGAATTAGATCAACAAATTGAAGATCATTCAATAGACGACGCTGATAATGAACGTTATCAAATTGTTTTTCTCGCATTGCATTCGATATTGGCACAATTTCATAATCAAACAGCCGACGCGTACAAGGACGAGTCTCAGAAATTGTTTAAAATTATCAACGTAATAATGAAACGGACACTCGAGAGCATGGGCGATTCTATTCCGGATTTTATGGAATACACAAAGCTTATAATGTCCGCGTTCAATTTTCCAGAGACCGACGAGACGTTCGACATATCCAACAATATGTTACAGCTTTGGGTAAAAACGTGCGATGCGGAATACACAAACGATTTGTCAGATTTCGAACAAACCGATGTAACGGACACGAACGGCGAAACGCTCCCCATATTCGTGCAATATTTCGCGGAAATATTTAAATTATGGCCGACGTCGAAAGTCGATTCGTTATTCAGAAATGCACGAAAAAAATATCTACGAATATTATACGCCAATACGAACTTGATGCTGAAAGAACGCTGTTTCGATTATATCGTACGTTCGAAAAGTACCGGATACTACGACGACGTGTGTCCGGCGATGAACAAATTAATCGAAAAAGAATAATCAATGATGAATAAATAATTGCGATGTGTTTTATATTGTATCATTCTTTATTTCAATATATTATTTTTACATGTCATATAATACGTAAATATTAAAATATAATTTAGAATATCAACTCCGATGGTGTGTATAATACATAATACAGTTCAGATAAATCCATTAAAAATAAAATCACCGCACGGGTGAATTACGATAATCAACAAACGATAAAAGTGTAATCATCTTGTATTTTATTGATCTATTCAAAAAAATGATTGTACAAATTAAAATTAAATGATAAATACATATATATCGACTTTTAATATCACCATATTTAACCCAGACATTACTAAACCTTTGTTTTTCAGAAATTTTTCAGAAAGTGTGCATGAACACATGAAAAAAATTAGCAAGGAGACATGGAAAATGGACGCCGCATGAATCGAGCGGGGATAATATGGGCAATGAATTCTTAGAATGGGAATCGAAAAAACAATTTTTACATAATCTGATTACTGGAAACGAAAAATGGGTACTTATTCGTACCGATGACGAAAAAAACAATCGGCAAAGACTGACGTTAACACCAAAAGTACTGCAAAACTTAAATAGCGCCCCTGTGTGCTATTATATATTATTTAATGTTGATTTTAATAAATTATTTTATATTTTTAATTTTCCCTCTGGGTGCCTGTGTGCGCCACACAATCTGGCCATATGGACGGAGCGCCCCTGCTTCCATATGGCCAAACAATAATAACACAGATTCAGAGGTGAAAAGGAGATTTCAAGTAAAGGGGATCAAAAATTTAGCAGAATAATAATTAAATAATAATAAACGCCGATTAGTCGACATTTCTACCCTACGTACCGGAAATAATTCTCACATTTTACGCAATTCATTATATCGATTTTAAAAATGTAATTAATTAAAATAAATTTATATTATGAGATTTTTCCCTCTTGGTGCACCTAATTTTTAGGCGGCTGTGTGCGCTGCACAATCTGGCCATATGGCCTCTGATCCAGGGCCTATCAGAGTATGGAGGGTGTGATGTCCCAGGCCTCGCAACATTAGAGGCCTCAACTTGGCAAAACAATACGTTTGACAAAATTTTAGTGGAAGGCGAATAATAATAATAATAATTATGTGGCTCCCGACCCGAAACGAGTCCCTACCACCTGAAGGGCATTACGCCATCTCTGCCGGTCCTGAGCCTCCTCCATCCATCGCCTAAGCCCCAACAGAGTCGCGTCCGCCTCAACCCTGTCTCTACATCGAAGTCTTGGCCTCCCAACGGGGCGGGTTCCCCCAGGCCAGGCCTGGAGTTCACGATAGTATGGAGCAGCCTATCACTGCCCATTCGGGCTACATGCCCTGCCTGACGTAGGCGTTGCGTGTGAATGTATGAGGACAATGGTATATCCCGAAGCTAACGAAATTTAAAACTAATCATATCAATCAATAAGACATTTTTTTATGGTATTTCCTATGCTTTTCAACATTAAGGGCCTTTAATACGGGGCCTAAATATTAGGTACATTTTCTCTTAAAGGCCTGACCCTATCATATCTATCTAGAATGATCACGTAAATAAATTAATATTCCTTTAGGTGCTTATTTTGTTTCTTTTTTATAAGTTTCAAGCAGGGTTGTTTTATTTTTAAAAAAGTGTTGACACTTTCTGGGAAAAAAGGTTCTGGAACACCGTACCACCGTGTTACATTACCTAAAATCCCTAGTTTCAAGGTTATTGTAATACAATTGGACAAATTATCATGTCGATCGGAATTTATTGCAAAAGCATCTACATCAAACTTGAGCATTGACTGCCTTGTAAATTCTTTAAACTACCATTATCTTCATCGTCGTGTCATTACCATTCACTGGTGATAATATTAAAATCTCTTCAGCAACTTCTACCTTAGAAACGTTTCTGACTCTGACGAGGAACAGCTGATATCTACCTTGAATATAAAGATAATGCTCAACAATAATTAAATGAAATGTTATCTTTATACAGGGGCGTGCTGTTCATATGGCCAGATTGTGCGGCGCACACAGGCGGCAGAAAATTGGAAAGGAACGGTAGTAGCGTCTGGGTTAATTGGACAGTTGATTTGATGTTTAAATTTGCTACGATTCAATTAAATTATAATACGCGTCGACAACGCGCACTTAAATAAATAAATAAACCAAATTTACAAATCTCATATTATCCGTTTACATATTATTATTGATCGAGTTGTAGAAACGACGGCAGACAAACATCCCACAACATATTATGTTCACGTAACTATTCAACGTATTTAGATACTACTATTATATTTCTAAATATAACGCAACGATTGGCCGTCACGTGACGATCAATTAAATTAAATCATTAAGATTTGTATACATTTTGTTAAAAAAATATGAGGTACATTTTTATGCCTAGCACAATGTGCCTAATTTTACACGATTCTATCGATGATATATTTTATTTAATAATATTTCAATATAAAAGAGGCGAAGCGCACACAAGCGATAGAGTTCGATTTAATTATATAGTTCCTGTCACCGAAGTCCGGAGTGTATCATAAAAACATCAACGCCTTAGCTTCCTGTAAAATAAATAATTAATTCTGATTTATTAATATTAACAGATTTTTTTTTCGTTTTTACTATTGGTGCGTAAATAAACTAGAAAACAATATAATCAGGAATATTTAATGATGAAACCTATAATTTTCTGAGGTACATATTTTACCTTTCATTTAATTTATTAATAATTTTAATACCGAAAAAGCAATATAACTCTAATTTTATGTAATAAATATAAAACATACTTAGCACAAGATTTTTCCTTATAATCCTTTTTCGTGGCTTGACGTTTGGGTCTGGTATAACCAGTCTGCATTGAAGAATCACTATTCTGCATCGTAGAATTGCTAAAATATAATAATACCCCCATTATCGTGAACCAGAAAAACTCATATCATTCAATATATGTTTATTTACCTTTCATTTGAAGCCGTTGTCGAATTTTTACTATTTGGACTTGACGATTTTTTTGAATTATTCAACGGAAATAAATTAACACAAGTTTTACTCGACTGCTTCTTGCCCTTTTTGGTAATCGATTTCCGTTTTTGGGGCGTTTTTCTAATTCTGGATAAAATCACTTTGGCATTGTTCATCTTATCCCTGTCCAAAAAAATAACATCAGACATTTTGACATATTTCATATACAATATAATTTACCTTTTATCGATTTTATTCGTCGGGACATTTTCTTTGGCGCTATCGTCGTTTTTATTATTTTCTACGTTTGGTATAATAGGCGTTGATTGCCATTCGGGTGGCGAAATCATCGCGTCTGTATTATTGATACCGCTTTCGTCTTTTACGTCTGTTGTAGAATCGGGCACTTGATCCACGTCCTTTAGAATGGAAGTACTATCAAACAAAGACTCTTCTTGAAGCAATTTTTTCCTCTGCTAAAAAATAATTAAAGAACTTATTACGTATATCCATATTAAAAAAAAAATATAACGATAAATAAATACCTTGCGATCTGTAACATAATTATAACCACTCTTAGTACTCTCAAAAGTATTTTCTCTAGATCCGTTGAAGAGCCAGCTCGGTCCTTCGAGTGGATCGTCGCGATTTGAACCATTAACCGCCGATTTCCTTCTATAATTAAATAAATAATTACTCAAATCTCCGCTGACGCTTATTAAAATATAAGCAAGAACAACAACTCACTGTTTAGTAGGAGTCTCGCATCCTTTTTCTAAACTATTTAATGTATTCAAACCTTCATTCGTTGCCTCTTCTATAATCTCCATATAATCCAATCTTAAAATAAAATAACACAATGGCATTACATAGAATTATCTCAAAAAATATAAAAAATAGTTTTTCTTTAAAAAAATAATCTATGAAAGACCTAAAAAGATGAAAGCCTAGCGGAGTTATCTCACCGGATTATTGTTAAAGACCCACTCTTCATCCTCTGTAACACAACCCTTCGCAGAAACGAATCAATTTCATAACTAAGGACATATAATAATTAAGTGGCCCCTGACCCGAAACGAGTTCCTGCCACCTGAAGGGCATTACGCCATCTCTGCCGGTCCTCGGCCTCCTCCATCCATCGCCGAAGCCCCAACAGATATGCGTCTGCTTCAACCCTGTCTCTTGTAGGCGTTGCGTGCGAATGTATAAGGACAGTGGTATATCCCAATACATGGCCATGACCTCGGTATTGGAACGCATGTCTCTATACCCGGGACTAGCCTCGTCCAGACGCGGTCCGAAGATCTATCTTTTAGAACGAACCAATCAAGACAATGCATGTCCTGGCTTGCCAGAAACCATGACCCGCACGTTTAAGTTACCATCAGTAATTTAGACAGGGAATAATAGCACCGATTCGCTTTTTGTATACGGGCAGAGATTTCTGTACTTTCAGAATTGTCCTCGGTAATTGTGATTCCCGGGTATTTGAATGATTTAACCCACCCAATGGACCTCATTTTTACAATGATAGACAATGTCAACATCGTCAGTATATGCCAGCAGTACCGTATCCCTTCAAGGATCAGCGTCCCAGGATCTACTAGTTTGTTTGAAACCCAAACTACCTCAGATAACCTCAGTGAAGCCAGGGAATTAGTATCAAGCACTTGAAGCACTAACCCTCAAGAAATTAGGGTATCGGCGATGGTCCTATGCTACTCAGTTGGTGAATAGTCCAGCATGGGGCAGGTCACGCCACACTACAAAGGTGGACGTAGCCCTAAATGAATCCTGTTACACAGGATACAAGACACAATCTGTTCAGACATGAACCCCCTCGGCAACAGTAACCATGCTCACTGACACAGCTGCTGCGGGATGAGTCAGAAGGTGGCGGGATCAACCTGAGTGCGTGCAGTTCGGCCTGCAACCAGCAGAGACACTCCCAATAAGCGGATTCCTGCCCTATGGAGAGTGGAAGACGATCAACAGTCTCTGAACGGAAGTCGCAAGGTCAAGGGAAGCGATGAGGAAATCGGGCTTCTCAAATGAACCTTCCACCTGGTACTGCAGAGAAGTACACACCGTTGAGCACTTGCTCTGGTGTGCGTTAACCCTGCCTGCCTGCACTCAGGACGATCTGCTTAACGCAACTAACACGAGATGAAGACAAAGTGAGGCCGGCTCCGTCGGACTATAATGGCAGTCTAAATTGAATATTTTTCACTGACAGTCAAGCGATTAAAGGGGAAATATCTTGCTTGAATATCAAAAAATAGTTTAAACATCGCTTTGGTGAACGTCAGATAAAAGGATAGCAACAACGAGAAAGTAGAGGAACTATCACTTTGAGCTCAAATAATTAACGAAGGATTAAAAATGCCACAACTATTAGAGAAGAAATTATTAAAAACGCATTTGTTAGGAAAACAAACAAGCTATCAATTACAAGAACCAACATAATGTGTAAAAAAGGATAAGATGCATTATTTTAATTTACCTATTCCTATAATTCATACTGTCATTGGCCGAGTAATCCATAAACATTTCCTCCTCATTCGTATAGCTATGTTCATTATTCGGTGATAGAGATTCTAAAATAAAAAAAAAAATAATTAAGACACGTTTTTAATAAAAAAGGAGGTAATATCTTTTATATATTCACCTTGTGTGGGAACTTCGCGACTCTCTTGATTTTCATCATTTGTAAGGCTTACTCCCGCATTTTCGTTATCACAATTAAAATTACTTTTACGATGCAGCGTACTACTCGTCCGTTTTATCTCTTCAACTCTGTTCAGAGAGACGGAGAGCTCTAAAATAAAAAATAAATAAAAGATTAATACGAACGTTAACAATTGTATAATTAATTTATTTTGGCCAATACCATTTAATACATATTCATGTCTCCGCTGGTCTGTATTCGAGGTAGTATTTTCTTTCACACTCAAAGGCGTACTATTTCTAAGACTTCTCGTAGAAGCTGCTCTGTTTTGCGTAACAGTATCTAATCGTTCAAGGCACACAGACAAGCCTATAACAAATTAAATCATATTTAATAAACCCAAATAAATGTATAATAGAAAAACCGATCGCAAATCTCTTACTTTGCACCTCAACACACGGAGTAACATTATTAACTGGAGAATTATTAATGGCTAAATTATGTTTTATCCCTATAAAATAAAATCAAATAAAAAAACTTGCTTAATTATTGCTTTTCAATATTAATATAGGTAAGATCTTCGCCATACATACCTGTTCCATTATTAATAATACCCAAATTTGCACGAGAAACTTTCAGAATGGGTGTTTTTAACGTCACTCCTCCTATCATAGGCCTCACGAGATGTATATTACTCGGAGAATTTCCAGGTGTGCAGCTAATGGGCATTGGTTCGCGTACGGATGATTCTGAATCGTAATTAAATATTAAATAAATTACATTTTACATAGGTACAGTCAATACTTCTATAACGTTCAGATAGGGACCATGCTATAGAAAAAAAACGCTATAGAAAGTTAGGCACCCATACAAAATTTAGAGTTAGGTTTTTTTTAATTCTATTTTGCGATTTGAAGCAAATCAAACATTTGACCCATTTTTATGTGCCAGTGGAGTTCAAAGGGACAATTTTTTAGATTTTTTTAAATGCTTTAACATATGATGAATAAATAATAAAAAGCTAAATTTAAATTATGAAACCTTTTCGGAAATGTGTTTTATTTAAGATACATATTAATATAAAATAAAAATATATTAAAAACAAACATAATTGAAGTAATAAAAAAAATGGTGAACATTTTAAATAGGGTAATTATGCATTGAATTACTGTCAGCTTCAAGGTATAAATCCATATATCTCGGCTCACTTATGACAAAATAAGAGAGCTAGATTGAAATGTTGCACCTTCGGACTATCACATTTTTAAGTTTATAGAACATTCGCTTCAAAAAAGAAAAAATTATAAATATTGAACAAGTACAAAATCACTCGGAGTTGTATTTTAATAAAAAAAGTGGCATAATTTAACGAAAGGCATATTAAAACCTGCGTATTCTGTGGAGGAAGACCATAGAAAACCGCAGAAAATATTTAAAAACATTACATTATACAGTTTTTGGTTGAATAAACAAAAAAATGCATACGTACCAAAATTTTCTTCATTTTCATTGATAATATTACCGATACTCTCAATGTGCGAACTCGCTTGTAAAATATCTTTCATAGATCTGCATGCGAAATCTTCTAATAGCAGGTAGTAGCTCTTTATCTTTTGAGTATTTTGTATATTTTTCTAAAAGAATTAATAATACATATATAATATATTTTATATTGATTCGATATAATTAACGGATAAAACATTTAAAAATGTTAATACAATATTTATACAATTAAAATATTCGCGGACACGACTGCAATTGCAGTCATATTTTTGTTTAATGTCTGTGTCCATAGTCATACATGCTAAGAAGTTCAAACTCAATTTTATTAATAATAATAGACTAAATACAATATGTATCGACTATTAGTGTCCACAAAGTGTTAAAAAAAATAATATATTATATTAAGAATATTTCATTGTTGGACATACATGTATGAGTTCATTATTTTCTTTCAGCAGGGTTAATCTCTCGTCTTCGGATTTATTATATTTCATTCGCCATAGCTGTGTATTCCTGACCAAATCACAATTCTGCTCTTTTAATTCTCGTATTTTTTCTTCTAAGCTCTGTATGTCCGCCATTGTTTAATTCAAATCTGAAAAACAAATACGATTAATACGAATAATAAAACCACAACGAATACATTATGCATCTTGATACCGTGTAACCCTGAAAATAAGCCGTAGCAGGATTTTTCAAGATGCATGTAATATAAATCCCAGTTAATATCAAAATAAATATAAATATTGTGTCGAGTTTTTTTCCGCAATTAAGAATCCTACAACTAAGGATGGTTAAAAAATGGCAAACAAATAACGATAGGACTTAATATAATTTTTAGACCAAAAATTAATATAAATCTGGGTCTTATTCTCAGGGAATCACGATAATAACGATTAAGCAAAAGTAGCTATGAAATATACACAGATTCTAATATAAAGCATCCATGGTTAAGAAACAAATAAAAGTCTCCAAAGCATGCTCAGCAGGTAAATGTATCGTGGCTGGCAAATAATGATGATGATGATGAAATCTAAAACTAAATTTTGTATGCAGTTTAACACAGATTGAAATGTCAAAATTAAATTCGGTCACAAGACTAAGTATACCTAACTAAATTGCTTTATCTGAGTATAAGGAGCAATAAAAAATATATTGCTGACTCTTGAGTAATTTTATCAGCACATTGAGTGCTGTTGCATGTCGGTATCGGACGTGGTCGCGAACTATGAGGAGCCCGGGTCGATTCAACAACGGATGATAGCTAGGATATGTCCACAAATAAATACGAATCAGCCCTAACCACGTCCGATCATTATTGTTACAATCCGCGCGTTGACAGCTCAGCTCCTGGGCTAATTGCTGGCGACCTGACCCATATTCAAAGAGCCTAGTTAACCTGGAGGGCAACCATCGCTGTTCTGTCACCAGGGTTGAGACGGGGCGCGTCTCTGCTGATGCTTGCTCTTTAATAAACCAATTAATTAAAAACAATGGATTGAAAGCTAATTTTTTATACATATATATGAGTACCGGACGTATATTTTTAATTTAATTAAAAATATGCATTCATTTATTTATATGTCTTGATTATTTAAGGTGTTATTAACGTATCGCCGATATATGAACGTATTTATAAAATATTAGCAAAAAAATAAACATACGGTCGGTGGTTTGTGTCGAAACAAATTAATGTCAAATTTCGTATATATGCATAGCTTCGCAAACCATCGAAAGTGGATGAATATCTATAGGAATATATAGAAACGTCAAAAACAAACCGTTAGCAACATACACCTGACGACAGGACCACGGACATTTTCAAAATAAATGACAAAAGGATTAGCTCACAACGTTACACTTACTGGCCAGTAAAGTCACCTGTGAAACATTATAAAATTTGTTTTTTATTTATTATTAGAACGCTCTAAATAACTAATTAATAACGATATATATAAATAATTAAATTAAACGATAAAAAACATATGATTTTTTTTTTGTTCCGAATATTATAATCAAAGGTGATAAAATGAATTTATTCATAACGTAAAATGAAATTGAAATGTAGGATAATAAAAAATTGCATCCCCTATCAAATCATTTGACCTAAACATGCTTATTTAGGAACTCGAGTTTTTATTTTTATCGAATAGCTCTCATTATATAAATCCTATATGTCCCAAAACAGAATTAATAATTCATTATAAGCTTCATAATTTGGTCGGTATTTTTAAATTATTTTTTTATTTATCAATATGATGCGTAAGTGACGCGCGAACTTGATGATGTTTTACCACGACTGAAGCACACTCCCGGCTCGTCGCATGTGCTTTTATCACTTGCACATGCGCGATGTTTTGGCTCGCTAAAAACATCGCACCCGTGCTAATGGTAGCTCATATTCTTGTTTTTATTATTTTTCGTAATTGCGGACAATAAAGGTCAATGATTATTTACAATATTTATTATTTAGACTTTTTAGACAAATACAATGAGTTTGGGATTTATATTAAGAGTTATTTGAGAAAAATAATAAAACTTGGCGTCCCTAATAGACCCCATCGGCATGGCTAGGTTAAGGTTGGATCATTTACGGCAGTTTGAAGGCTTTTCATTTTAATTTTTATACGATGATGAATGGCATGTCAGAAAAAATCCAAAGCGCCATTCACTTATATTAACATTTATAAAAAATATATTAGAGATGTAAGGGCACATTTATATTTCCCCCTGGCCTGTGCCATAAAGAATTCATAGATATCCTCATGTTTATAAATTAACAGTTGGCACTTCCGAATATGGCCACTTCGATCAGTGTTAAGACCACTTGTTGACGAACGTCGTTTGCACGTGTTGCCGGCACGAGGATGTCATACCGAGGAAGAGGCGGCGGAGGCGGCTTTGGTGGTAGAGGAGGCCGAGGTGGTGGCGGAAGGGGCGGAGGCGGCGGCGGTGGATATCGTGGCGGCGGCGGTGGAGGCTACAGAGGAGGCGGCGGCGGAGGTGGCGGAGGACGCTACGAACAAGGCCCCCCTGAACAAGTGACGCCTCTGGGCAACTACGCCTATACAGTAGAAGATGACCTCGTCTGCAAAGTAAACATCGAAGACGTGCCTTATTTTAACGCTCCCATCTACCTCGAAAACAAGGAGCAGGTCGGAAAAATTGACGAAATCTTCGGAAACATCAGAAACTATTTTGTGTCTATAAAATTGAGTGACAATATTAAAGCGAAAAGTTTCAAAGAGAATCAAGAGTTGTTTATAGATCCAGGCAAGTTGTTACCATTGAAAAGATTCTTACCGCAACCTCCCGGTGCAAAGCGAGGCGGTGGGGGTGGCAGAGGTCGTGGCGGCGGCGGTAGGGGAGGCGGAGGTAGAGGCGGCGGCGGTGGTCGAGGCGGAGGAGGCTTCGGCGGAAGAGGACGAGGCGGCGGCGGTGGCAGAGGTTTCGGAGGACGTGGAGGCGGCGGAGGATTTGGTGGTGGCGGCGGCGGCCGAGGAGGCGGTGGAGGCTTTGGTGGACGAGGAGGCGGCGGAGGATTTAATAACCGTCAAAGTGGTGGAAGTTGGAATAGATAATAAGACAATTTAGTTTTTAATGTTTAAAAGTTTTATTGAATCTTTATTTTAGATTTTTAAGTATGTGCAAAAAAATAAACAAAATTTTTAAAAACCTCATCTTTTTTATTTATCACTATATTTTAATAAGTTTAATATATTGACTATCTATTTTTAATGTTTTTAAAACGTACAATGTATATGTACCTCAAGAATTACAATATATCTGTATTATACGGCTCTTTTTTGAAGACTCGCCTTGTTTTTACGACACCTCAAAGATTATGAACCATAAAAAGGTAATTAGTCTTTAAGATGCCTTCAATATTTTTAAATAAAGGATTAAGCCTAGTTCTCAAAGCTCGCGTCAGATACAATTTGGGATCGATTTCATTTTGTTTAATTTATACAAATCTTTTGCTCCAATTCGCTAATTAAATAATTGTAAGTCTCGATTACATTAAAACAAATATATTACACGTTTATATTTATTCGATAATAATTTAGATACATATTTTTAATAAATTATTCTAAATCGTTTATCTCGCCTTTAGAAATTGGCTGTGGTGAATAACCTGGATCAAATATTCTCCCTCTGTGATTAAAAACATAGAACGATGGGATATTTCTTTGATCTTCCCAGGTTTTCTTCTCTAAACCGACTGTAGCACGAATTTCAGAAAAATCACCGGCGACATGAAGTACCACGTACATCACTACAAATAAACTGGCTATACCTTGAATTATAATCTGTAATAATAAAAACGTACATTAGATTCCATAGCACATGATGATGATATTCACTAATATACGTTTGATAATCTACAACTAATCAGATTTACTCACATCCAAAGGTAATCCAGTAAATTCTTGTTCGGTTATACGCAAGTATGATCGATCTGAAATATTGAAAAATCCATTAATAAAATACCTATTACTAATTATGGTTAATAAACCAAAATAATCGCGATTGAATGAAATTGAGGTTATGTGACATACGTTGTGCTGCTGAGTATGCGGAGTGGAAGAGGGAGAGGAAACCAGCTATGAGCACGGCTTTGTGGAATGTAGTTAACGCCATCGTCTGTCAGTAGGAGCTGTCAATGTAAAACCAGCACTTTTTTAACACAATTTTGGTCCTAACACTGACTCGGTGAGCATAGTATTTCAAATAAATTCACTGTCATATATAGAAATTATTTCGTAGTCAAATGGGATGAAACACATTAATAAAAAATACGTTAAATATTACAAATTAGTAAATATTTATTTATATATAATTTTTAATTAATATTAATTTAAATGAAATATTTCTGGTGCTATTCACTAATAGAGAAAATGAATCGATACTTCTTTGGCGTGTTTGCAAACTCTCATTTATATGGGAGGTTATGTGAAGCTATCCAAATATGTATTGGAAAAAAACAATATAATGTACAAAGCTTATTTCGATTATATGAGTTAATCTCGATTGAGCTAAGACAGAATCCGGATAGGTTAATCCTCCGGCGAATTCTTTATGACATTAGGGGGGGGGGGGGTGGTAAGTGAGAGACTCATTTCCTCCCATCTTTAGATGGATGAATGGCGTTTCAAATAAATAATGATAAGATATAATCCTTTTATTTTATTTTACCACCCGGAGGACAGTAGATGATCTCCGCCGGTTCTAGGCTTCCTCTATCCGCCTCTCAAGTACCAGCAAAAGCGCATCCAGTTCTACCCCAACCCAAGATTGCGATGGCTGTCATCCAACTAGGGTCTTTAAATATAGATCGAGTCAAGATCCAATTTATGATATTGCCGCAAGCGTTGTTGCAAAAATGGATGATTTAAATTAGGAAAACGGGAGAAAAGAAACAACCAGTATAAGCATTGTGCAAGACTGTAACAAGCTTTATTTTATTTTAATAACAATAAATAATATTAAACATTCTCATACACTGATGAGAGAATAAAATGATACATTAACATTTTAATAAAGCAATCATGATGACTATAGTTTTTATTTTTAAAAATGTTATTCAATAAATAATAGTTATATTTGAACAAACAGAGAGCAACATAAACATGTTAATATGGATAAAACAATATATTTACAATTGTGTATTAATTAAATACATAGCTTAAACATAATGAAAAATTAGACATGTTTATTATAATCGAAAATACTGTGGTCCTTATTATAACCGTCGGTGCATATGCACACAAATCAATAACTGGGGATTAAAGGGACAATACATTTGCATTAGTAACGGATCATAAAATACATAATTAATGCGATTGTTAAAAAGAAAGGCACAATAGATTTACCCTCATTAGACATAATTCTCACTGCCATGGATAATACAAGATTAGTCAATATAATATATTATAATCTTTTGTTCATTTTAAATATTATTTCTATATTATATGCAATATTGCATAGATAATATTGATCATTAAAATTATTTATAATTATCGAAGAGCAATTCCTTGGCTAATTGGGACGTCGTTATTTTAAAATGCCATAAAATGACTTTCAAATACGTATATTGCGACGAATTAAAGTGCTTCGTATAGTAATTGAGCCGTATATAATCTTATTTCATATTTATATTTACATAGATTGTAATGTCATCCTCGTACGCTCTTCACTTGTATATCAATAAACAAAATACTATATGTAAATAATAGTTTTGTTATTATTCATTACGAATCTCGGGCAAATAATATTGCACAAAAGTGTCAAATTTCGTATCATTTACAAACTAAAGGAAGGTATTAACTGCCACCCACTTCGTATATATGTATGTATATACATCTAAGTTATACAATTAAACCTAAGACTAAACAGGTATATCTTCAAAGGCATCATTGTCTTTATAAGGTCACTTATATAACATTTTAGAATACGTTGATAAATCACAAGAATGGATTCTTCGATTGTCCACTGGGCGTGGCATTGGGTCCCATCTGAAATCAGAAAATTATTATTTAGAGCTGCAATGGAATAAGACTAGACAAGACGGACCGAAAAATAATCAAAATTCTTCAAAGCTCGTCTTCGGATTCTTAGACGAATATTTGGAGTCGTATTCGACGCAAAGAAGAGTTGTACCGACTATACAAGAATATACAGATTACAGCTGTCGTCAGAGTAGCCAGACTTCGGTGGGCTAGTCACGTGTCAAGGATGCAGGACAGTCAACTGCCGAAAAGGCTTATGGTTAACAAGCTTTCCTATCCCCAGAGGAAAAGAAGATCATGGGTGAGGTGGTTGGATTGTGTACAGAGGGACACTACATCATTGAAACTTACCGGGAAAAATGGAGAAGGGTGTTGGAAGAGGCCAGGGCTCTAGAATAAGGCTGTTGTGCCTATAATGATGATTATTAACAGAAGTTTTGTCATTATATTAAAGCAAAAAATAAAAATATTTGGTTTCTTTCTAAAAAAAAATATCCTCTACACCTCTACATCCCTTTACCTAAGGGTAAACCCTTAGGTAAAGGGATTTAGAGGTCAACAATTAATGAGACCCATTTGCGGCATTGTATGCTGTTTTTGTTCGATCAAGGGAAGAAGGCTTAATGAATCAACACAAGTTATAAAAAATACTTATGGTGATGTTTTAAAAGTGTCATTAGTGATATAAAAAAAATTAAAAATAGACGGACCTCTAGGATTGCCCCCAAAATTGAATGATTATGCCCTGAAATCAATGGTTGAGCAAAATTCTTGCCAAAATATCGAAGAGTTATCGACCATGATTGGCTGTCCACTATTTACAGTCCAGGATCATCTACCATGTATAGGAAAGCACTATAAAATGGGGGAGCCGAGCAACAATCGAGAGAGAAGCGGAGAGGCAGCGAAGTCAACACCACACAGAGTTCCTGGACTCTAGCCACTTGAGCCACCACGGCACCGATTCTCTCCGGAAGGACTACGCTTCGAAGACCAGATGAACTTACAAAAAATTGCTACCAGATTTACCGACCGACCACCAACGAGACATTTCTCTACCAGCCGACGTTACCAGCTGACCAACTCCGAGGCCACCAGACCTGAGCCCTGAACACACACGAAGACGAAGAGGCCCGGCAATTTATTTTTTGATCAAATAAATATTGAACAACACAAAACTCTTGTTACCACTGATTCACATCCACTGTAAGAATCACACAGCCCATAAACAAGGAATTTGAGTCCTGTATGAATTTTTAGGCAACAACACCATACCATTTGTGCATCCCTGTTAACCCGTTTTGAAGTTAACCTATTTTTATGACGTCTTGTAACAATTATCCTGTACGACAAAAACAATGTCTTTCTTCCAGATGAGTACTTGTTCCAACCCCTTGATCAGCCCTAACAATAAAGATCATTTTTTGTGTGTAATGGGATTTCTCTGAAGTGATACACTACGAAGTTGCTTAAACCTGGAGAAATTGTTAGAGCTGTGGTGGTTATTCCACGTGTTTGGGCCAACGTCTTGTTGTGCCTTGGCAACAATACGCGGCGGCTCCGAAAATCTACCACGCTTCCCCAGCGCAGACCTCCGCCCGCAGTTGCAGCGTGAACACACTCCTGCGTTACTTCGCCATGACGATTCTGGAGACTCTCCTCTCGTCCTCCGTATTGGCAATTTATTCATTAATCGCATCTTTTAATCAGCTTAACCAACCAGATCAGCTAGGATCATTTCTCAGCATCCACGATTTGGGATCAGTATAGACTGGCATGCTATCGCCGAAAGCAACTCCGCGGCTCCCCTGTAGCCGCCCTCATTTAGGATCATCAAGGAAGGGTGCCTCTACTACACTCTGGACTCTCGACCGCCAGGAGTGCCAGAGGTCATTGTCAGAGGTCGACAGAGAGCCGCCACCAGACGCCGCCGATCACGTTAGTTTATTTCATGCAACTCCAATGAAGGCCTTCATAACAATTCTTTATAATTAATAAACGTGTCGATGTGTTCAACTTTATAAACTGTGTTTGCATTTCGTCCACCGGCGAGAGTAAAGGCTCGCCATGGTCCGAGTCACGAATCCATCCACATCCTTTACAGAGCAATTGTGTGTTGTGAACAACTCGAACGATTTAAACATGAACAGTTAAAGTAAAAATTGGTTTTGGGCAATAATAAGTCGAGAATTTGCATCGTGATAGTACGAGGAGACCACACGCTGCAAAATTGACTCAAGAAAAAATAAGGGAGCATGAGTTGGAAGTTTTAACCCATCCCCCATATTCACCAGATCTTGCACCGTCTGATTACCACTAATTTAGGTCAATGGGAAATTCGTTTTGGATTTTTTTATGAATGTTGGCGAGTTGAAAACATTTATAGAAAAATTGATCATTGTATTGTTTTCGTTCAATTAAAAAAGGTTTCTTCCTAAATTTTGTACGAGTGCCTATGGTTTCTATAGCGATTTCTTTGTTATAGGAGGGTCGTAACATCCATACTTACAATAAAAGGATTAGAATAATAATGAACATTTCCGTTCATATTATTTTGCTGGCTGGATCGAAATGGATTTCTCGACTCACTGGAATAACTACTACCCTCGAATGGATTAAAATTAGGTGTCGATTTTACGTCATTGTCTGAAAAAATAAATAAAACCATTAAACCGTAAATCGATTTTTATTGCGCGAACAAATCAATTTTTTACTACTATGGTTGTAGATTTACAACCGATAAACTAAAATCCGGTACAACGTTCATTTCGCGCTTACTCAGCATTATTTTATAGTTAATAAAAATAATAATCACCGTTGTGTTGAGTTTGATTTTGTTGCCGCAGAGTGAGGTCAAGATCAGCCAACGCCGCGTAACGATCCTCTAAAAAAAATATAATAATATTCAATACACGGAATAATATATGTTGAAAATATAAAATGTACACATACGAGTGACGGTATTTGCGTTTGCGTTTAGATTTGCAAATGAATTATCCATATTTTGAGATGGCGGAGACGTCATAGCGAAATTATTATTTAGTTGACTAGAATTAAAGATATCGGCGCTATTAAAATCAACCGGAAATCTAAAAAAAAAAACAAAATAAATTATTAATACCAAATAAAACGCTACATATTGATATATATAGGTGATCCCGAAAGAAATCCATGTTCTCATCGTTCGAGTTCAATTTGTGTTCATCAGCTTTAATTTTAATCATATATTTTATTTTAATATTAAGCAGCACGGAGAAGTCTGGTTACTCTTTTCTTCCAAAAAGGCGACAAAACCCTACAGAGGAGTATAACAAGCCTCTATGTAAGTCTGTCTAGTGTAAGTGAATAATTAACTAATTATATGAGAACACAAAACCGATACAGCTGAAAAGGGGTGTAAGACTAGGAGATGTAATCTCCCATGTGCTGAAGAATATGTACAAAACTTCTCCATCGGAAAGGACATTAATATAAATGGAGATTATATTACACACCTCAGATTTGCAGATGTCATAGTCTTTATGGCGGAGACACGGGAAGATTCAGAAAAAATGTTGGAAGACCTCTATGGTACCTCTCTTTCAATAATCGACAAAACAAAAATTATAATAAATAACAAAGCAGTCCATAAACCGACTTCAATCGAGAGGATCACTATAGAGCAGGGGTGAGCAACCTTTTTTTACAACGGGCCATTTACAAATTAAAAAATGTTGCGCGGGCCGCCCGTAAGAAAATTATAATAATACAAAAAAATAAAGAACTCAAAGTATCTAAAAAAAAAAACAACAAAAAATATAAAATTACAGAAATACTATAATAAAAAACGGCGAAAGAGATATAAGGAAAAAGTTTATTTATTGGGAAATTTGGCATTGCTTCTTTGCCATCAATAATTGGCTATTCATATTTGCTGATATATATAATAGCAACTCGTGACGAGCTTTCTCTAAACGTGACATCATTTAAACTCGATCATGATCTCTTTAATTATTTTCATTATGTGAGGTACAATTGTTCGCAAACATAAGTACTTCCAAAAGTGTCATTGTTTGCTTTTGCATGCTCGAATCGTGTGGATTTTTCTAAATTCATGTAATTGATAGAAATTATGTATGTCAACATTGTAAAATTTATTTCTAACCGCGTCGCTTTGTAAATCATTTAATTTCATTTGTAACTCATCTGAACTGTTTCAATTCTATATTAAATGGTGAAGAAAAAAATATTAAAACTAAGAGCGTTTTTTCTGGATCTTAATATTTAAATCGCGACTGAAACCCCCCTTTATTAATTTTTTTTTTAAATGCCAAGGCTTTTGCCTCTTTGAAGGTTTCTTTTTTTCTTATCTTGATGTAAAATGCGACACGTGTTTGATAAACAGATTGTTCCAAATTCAGTTTTTTTTTCCAAAAGCATTAATTTTATTAAATACGCAGGCGGAATAAACTGGCCTTTCCCCGGAAGTTCCACGTTTAAGACATTAAAATGTTTCTGAAGGTTATACCGACGAGAAAGGCAAAATCACACATTTATCTCTTTTATCTTCTCAAATCAAAACATTATCTTTCCTTATTTCCATGCAAACAATTCGAACATCATTTTAAATCATATACCCATTTAAGCATAGCATTCTATTAAAACCAACGAATTTCCTGTGCTGTATATTACATACATCCCTTATTCACTTCTCAAATCATTTCAAAAAAAAAACAATTACGGTGATTTAACACTCAGATTTGTTCAAGTTTCATTACAGGCCTGGCGACAACGTAACGCGTGAAACTAAATCACATAAATAAAGCACGATATCATTGCCTATCAATGATTTTAGCATCATTTTTAAAAATTGGTAAAAAATTAACAAGCCTAAGGTACAATTAGCGTGGCGGGCCGCACAAAAGAGCCTCGGGTTGCTCACCCCTGCTATAGAGGAAGTACAAGAGTACCTCGCCCAGATCGGACGGCACAACTTCAGCAAGGAGTACAACAGAAGAATACAACTGGGATGGGGACCTACGGTGCTGAAATCTGGGTACTTAAGACGGGCCAGTCCACAAGTTTTTCAAGTGATTCAGAGGGCAATCGAGCGAGTAATGTTCGGTATATCTCTGCACAATTGAATCTGCAATGAAATGATCTGCTAGAAAACCAAAGTGATTAACATTGCCAGAAGAATTGACCTATTGAAGTGGCAGTGGATTGGTCATGTGGCCCTCAGGGAAGACGGGCGATGAAGCCCGAAAGTCATGGACTAGAGGCCGCAGACAAGTCAACGAAAAGTGGATTGCCTCCAATCGACAAGAATATATATCGGTCACGTATCATGGTTAACAAGTCTTCCTGTCCCCGGGGGAAAGGAAGACCGAGGCTGAGGTGGTTAGACAGTGTACAGAAGAACACTGTATCATTGAAACTTACCGGAAGATGGAGGGACATGGCGGCAGAACGGATTAAAGAGAGAAGGGTGTTGATTGAGGCCAGGGCTTTACAATATGGCTGTTGTACCTATGATGAATGAATGAGGGCCTTCAACACTCATTAATCGCCAATCGTCAAGATCTTCAGATTCAGAAAAAACTATTGAACTATTTTTATTGTGATAAGTGATAATAAAATAAAATATGTATTAAATACATCGACTCTTGAACTGTGCGTCTGAAGCTACGTTAATGTTTTTGGGACTGATTTAGCCTTTGTTTCGTAGGTAACCAATTAAAAATAAGTATAACTTTTTTTATTACTATTTATTATCCTACCCAAACCCATCAGCGCTAATGAAAGGTTCATCATATTCAGGTAGTATTTGGTAAACAAAGAACCTTTTAAAAGTAGAAGGTAAGCTTTAGACAAAATGGATGTATTGTATTGCGAGGGGATCATAAAGAAATTGTTCCAAGAATATTATATGCAAAAGTATAGTTAAGAAATAATTAAAAATGGCTTATTTAAGTGCTTTAAGCTAAGACTTTCAGTGAAATGTATCAAAAATACATTCCATCGACGATGTTCATATGAATGACATTATGTTCCAAATCTAATGAAGCAATGTTAAAATTTTTAATTAAAAAAATAAAGATTAAATCAGACCATATTATTTTTTTTCAATAAATTCCTCATAAAAGAAAAATACTTTTATTAGTGGAAAATGTTAATTGATTCAGATCCTCGCCAAAATATAAACCTCACGAATTGTAACTGGAGACAAGAAATGGATGGTTAACGATAAAGGGAGAAGAAAAAGTAATGTCTTCCAACCTCTAAGCCAGGATTAACATTACGAAAGGTACTCTTATGCATTTGGTGGAATATTAAGGGGTTTTATACACTATTGATTACTAAAACCAGACAAAACCATAACCGCAGAAGTGTATTGTCGACAATTAGTCAAACTGAATCAAAAGTCGAAAGAAAAATGTCCAAATTTATCGAATAAAAAAAGAATTATCCTCCCGCAACGTAATGCACGTACAAAAATCACTGAAGAAAACATTGAAACACATAGATTTCTTTCCGGATAACCAAATACTTATATAAAATAAGAGACAAACTTGGAAAAATCGGATGTTGGATTGCTAGGTGCAGTAGTTGCGATGTGCGTCGTCGGGAAATTGAACGTCATATGCGTTTCAAATTGATCGGTAGGACTGAACGACCTGACCGTGGGCCTCGACGTGGTCGTACTGTTCCATATGCCGTTATCGCGGACGGCGCTACTCGGCACCGCCGCCACCACCACCACCGGAGTCTCTTTGGCGAACTTCAGTCTATCATTTGCGTTGGCTTCCATATAGTATCTCTTTTTTTCATACTTTTCCGACATAAAATCCTTCAAACTCTGTTCATCTTTTAATACTGGCTGTTCGCCTTCGTAGAGCGCCATCCAAATACTTCGGCAGTAGTCGTTGCCTCGACTTTTTATCAGAGCTATCTCTTCGGCGGTGAACGTCGCCATAGAAATTGATTTGACACGATGAGGCGGAGTCAGTCCGCGTCTGAAATAATAAATAAAAAAAAAAATATATATTTTACCGAAAAAAAATAATATTTCGTACATAATTGCGTATATATCTTTATGAGTCGACATGGTCAATAAGAAAACGCAAATGTTACTTTGTTTACTTATAACGTGAGTCATCACAATGAGATGACTAATACGGGGCCAGGCGACCGTGCAAAAATGTGTTACACACTTTCTCTTTGAATATTTCCTCATTCGTCAGCATTTAAATATATATATTTGCGTCACAATAAATATTATTACTAATAAAATTTAAATTTAATTTGGAAAATAAATATAACGCAATTCGCTCCATTAAAAAAAAATTAATATTATTATTATCGAATGCATTTATCCTCGCTAAATATATCGTATTTTAATTAATTTATAGCATAAATCGTACGTTACATTTAAAATAAATCGTAGGTAAAACATTAAATCGTAAATAATATCATTTATGTATGGATTAAAAAAAGGTCAATATGTCGTGATAAAGTCGTGTTGATATTTACGCATATTAATAACAATACGTAGTATATTTTAAATCGATATCTACGTTAGGGTGAAGGTACAAAACAACAACACTATCGTCTCGTTGGCATTAAAATGCGTCTCAAATAGCATTATTATTTCAATCAATTAATATTCTTTGTTATTCTGTAATTAAATTGCAATAAATACGCAAAAATATATTTTTATTATTAATTAAAGATAATCGGGTCGCACGTCTTCGTTATTAATTAATTATATTTGCATATATAAGACGTAGATTATTATATGGCATTAACGTTCGAGGTGCGAATATGATTTACACTAATGATACATGATTTTGAATCTATTTTTGTTCATAGAGTTCGTTAAACCGAATTGAAATTCTATGGAAACGTATCTGACACTTTTTAAGTTTAATTGCGTCCCTGCGCTTTGCAATATTGCAAGTGTTTTCGAACGCTATTGTTGCAATGGGTCATAGAAGCTAACAAAGCCAACAATAGCGCAGCTGGATTTCTTTTATCTCTATTGTCGTCGCTAATTTATGGATGAAAATATCTAAATAGATAATAATGTAAGGTTTATTTAGAGCGCAGAGGTGAATGTCAACAGAATAATGAAAATATTTTTAGTTTTCAAAAAGACGTTCATTTGAATAAATATAGACTAAATGAACAGATCTAATATGGGGGGTATTATAAGTAATTATTAAAAATATAGGACGAGATGCTGATTTTGATATGGTGGGAGTATGAGAGACAGAAGGAGGAAGGAGAGCACTGACAGCAGGCCGGAGCAGCGGCTGCAGACGAAGGCGCCGAGCGTGACGTCGACGTAGGTGGGGCCGCGCTGGGCGCACTCGAGGCAGGCCAGGTTGCCGGCGCGGGCCGCCAGCTGCCGCAGCGAGGCCACGCGCTGCTCCTCCGCCGACGGGGCCGCCGCGCGCCGCGACATGGCCGCTGACACTCAGGCTGACCAACACTACGCCGGGGTTGCCAGGTCGCTACTATTTACTCGGCCATATGTACCACACATTTATACTGCGAGCTCCGCTATCGTTGCGGAGGTTATCAAAAACGTATTTGTTATAAATATATTGTATCGATGAAAAACGTAGTTATAATTGTGTAAATTAACGGTGGCTGAATGTATAATAAATGGATAGAGAGGTTCGCCTTCCGGAGAAGTGTATAATGAATATAAAAACTCAAAACCCATCTTTATAATAAACTTTATCTAACTTTTAAAAGGACGAGTGACGCCTTAGAATTTATGGTAATGTCATTCATCTACCGTCAAAAAATAAATAATGAAAATAATAACTTACAGACTTAAATATATACATTCCTTAAATATGCTATATGGAAAAATATTCATAAATGAATATTTATACTTTGTACTGAATATTTTCACGACCCCCGCGGAAAATATTGCGACCCTCTAGAGGGCCGCGGCTTATAATTTAGGAAGCACTGCCCTACAGGATTATTTCCCCTTTAGAAATTTCGTTTACAAAAAATGCACATGGAGAATTTCATGACAAATTCATCACAAAGCTATCAATCGGGGTAAAATCATCTACAAGTATAGTGTTATGATAGATTGAGGAAACCGATATACGAGAGAACGACGAATGCTGGATTATTTAAGATTATTTCATTCCTCGTTTTCACAAGTGATAACGATGTTGCAAAATTGAGACCGTGCATATATGCAAATTTCTATACATGGACAAATGTTTATTGTTGTATATAGAATTCCGTGTTAGGTTTGACAATGAGATTCTGCTATACCATTCCTCTCTACATTATTCAGGATGAAAAATTCTATACTAGACGTCCTTGGGCATATTTTAACCGTGTAACCAAAGTAATTCCACTAATAAAGAAGCGAAACATTAAATAATTATTAATAAATAATATCCCTATGATTTTTTTTATAAACTTAAACCGATGCATTAGTAAAATGACACACTTTTTATTCTGATATAAAGAATTCGTCTCAAAATTTCGTACCACTCCGTATCATTATATATAATATTGTAACTTATTTATCGATCAAACATCACAAAATTAGGTATAAGCTTGCAATGGCCTGGAAGAATTAATATATAGTACAGTCTATCCACAAACTTGTCCATTTAACAGAAATAAATAATTAAATACAATTTAAACATAATAAAAAATACTTAGTATACAATATTGTAACGAATATCCATGTTTTTATATTAAAAAAATAAAACAAACGTCGTTAAAAAATTAAACTGACAATTTTTTTTGAAATATTTGTTTATAATAAAAACAAACTTGATTAGAATCGATCAATATTTAAAAAAATCAAGATATATATTTTTAAATGTCACTGGGGAGTTTGTTTGGGCGTTTGTCAGGTATGGTTGTGTTGGTAGCGCCGAGCGTCAGTGTCAGTCCTAGGTGACAGCGGAGCACTAACAGTCGCCGCGATGTCGGCGGGGCCAGTAGAAGGTGCAGAAGTGGACGAGACGACATCCGGAGACCCTCGCAACATGCAGGAGCTCACACATTATGTACTACGCGCACATAACCTCAAAAATAAATCGGCGTCGTATTTACCATAGCCAAATAAAACGCATTTTAAATAATAACACCTATTGATGCACTTTGATGCATATAATTTGTATATATCTCGATTAAATGTGGTATTATATAAATGAATCGGTATAATGCGGCTTTCCTTACTTCAATCAGTTCCTTTATATATATAGAATAAATATGAAAGAGTGTGTTTTGATACGTCGCAGATTTTTGCAAAATATAATTATTTGTGTATAACATTTATTGTTATTAATAATTTTCAGGTGCAGACCTTGCTACAAAACATGCAAGATAAATTCCAAACAATGTCCGATCAGATTATTACCCGAATCGATGAAATGGGCAACAGAATAGACGATTTGGAAAAGAATATTGCCGATCTGATGACGCAGGCGGGTGTGGACGGCTCTGAAAAATAAACGTTAATATTAAGCAATGTCTCTATCACTAATAACATTATACCCGTTGCACTGTTGTACTGTCTGTATAGTACCATCCATCCCCTGGCACGACATTATTGATTTTGTGCATAACTTGTATTTTCAAAGTAGATAATAAATTATATACATTGTGTATTATCATAGTTTTATTATGGAAACAATATTTGAAATATTTCGCTTTCGCAATTTTAATGTATTAAAATGAGTTGTAATTGTCATCGGTTAACGAATATGACTATGTATTGATGTGATGTATTAATATGTGGTCGTTTAAATTAAGTACGATGTCAACTGGAAATTTTTTACTCATTCCAAAAATAATATAATGTAGTTAAATTCATAGAATTTTTTTAACTATCGATAAGAGCAATAAAATATACTCAGAACAACGACGAATTAATATTATTTATTCGTCTACTATAAATGAATTGAAAAGTATTGATCCAGCGGTATGATATGAACTCTCAAAACGCTTTATGTAATCTCACGATGATCTTTGGCTTATGAAATACTAACAAAAAAGTACAAATATGTTTTTCTACATAATGCAAATGTAAAAATAATGAATTTCGTGTATAAAATATTTATATTTTTATAAAGTGATAATATGTAATTAACACTTAAAATTTCCCATTTTTACATTTAATATTAAATTTATGTAGTCGTAAATATTGTATCCTAAAATTATTGAATAAAGATAAATAAAATGTGCTTTTTTTTGTATTTTATTACTAATATTAATAAAAATCCAATCATCGGTACCAATGTCTGTTATTATTGATAAAACGATTCATTACTTTTGTGCAATGAAACTTCCGACGAATCCTCCGTCTCGCTCTCCGACGATGATTCACTCTCGTCGTCCTGAAATATATCAACTATACGTTAAACATATTTGAAATATTACCGAAAGTAGATCAGGTATAAACCGGACATTGTATTTAAATGCTCGTCAGATAATCCTAACGGCCCAAAAGCCGATAAACCGTTTGTTGCATTGTATCTGCACCAAAGGTATGTTGAGGGTGAAGTCTGTCAAAATTTTGAGTTATGTGTCAGACGATTGAAAAAACCCTTAGTTTATGATTAGCACAAACAATTTTCCTTACCAAAAAGTTAACCGTCTTACACTGGATTCTAGGGTCATGTTATTCGGCTTAAGTTCGCCAGCTCCAAAAGCTCTGGAGTATTTATCAAAGGGCTGGCTCAAACGATTCCCATCCATGTACTTTCCGAGCAAAGGCAACATTAAAAATAAACCCTCAGGAAAGTATTTAGGTGTTATTCTAGGCGAGAACCTCAGTATGCTAGCGCATACTAATTACATTCTCGTTGGGACTAAACAGAGTATGGATTGTTTTTAACGGAGTTGCCGGTGCTGACTGGAGCCTAAACTTCGAGACTATGTCTCAATCACCAATTACGCTGCTAACTTTTGGATACACCGAACTGAACACTATAATCCAAATGGCGCCTCCTTTCTGGACAGAGACTTATGCGGGCCTTCTGGACATCCTCGAAGGCCGTTCTGCCGGTTCTAGCTGGGGTCCTCTTGCTAGATTTGGAAATACAGGTCAGAGCAGCAATATTGTGAGACAGAGAAGCCAGTGTATGCTAGTCTGTCATCTCTCCCCCTCCTGAAGACTATACGGAAACAAGCTATGAACTCAGCACTGACGGACTGGCAGGAGAGTTAGACGGCTGCTTTTACCGCCGTCTTATAGCCACTTACTAAACTGGGACTCCGTGAAGAAGCTAGCTGTAATCACTGTCGTCATGTTGAACATTCTTCCAAGCACATACTGTAGAACTCCCGTGATCGGGAGAGACTGAAGATGCTCAGTGTGTTCAGGCCTACCCCTGGTCCCATTGGGCACTCGGACTTAGTTTCTAGCATTCAGGGTTTTTTGTATATTTGCAGACCGTGTTGAAGAGAGAATTAACCCGACACTCTGAACCCTTGCCTTTCTAGGCGTTGGTTGAATATTTACAGATGCAATGGATATACATGGAGCATCTGTCTAAGTATACCTTCAATGCTATGTAATATCTAAATCTTTTTGGTACAATAATGAGCAAAAGGTGGCAATTTTTATGTGAAAAAACTCCAAAGGAAACACTCACAATAGAGCTTAGATTTTTAGCAGTGTAACTACCACGATTTTAGGATCATTTGAGAGAATAGGACACCATTTTGACAACAGTTTCAATATGGAAACGTTCTTATGCAATTAGTTAGAGAGACGTAATTAACTTCATTCCTCAATGACGGCCTAAAAAGAGTTATCTTATCTATTGGATTAACATTTTACGGTAACAAGTCCAATTTATATTCGATCTACCGTCACATTGTATTCGATTTAATGATAATTATAACCATTGGACTTTTTGATCTAGTTTTTTCCTGTTGTCCTAATAAAGATGCTATGGATCCGAGTCCCGGCTGTTTATGTATCGTTTGCTCGTCCAGCGTTTGAATCTGATTTTCGTATTCCTGAAAAAATAGACTCGTCAGTAATAGAGTACAGATTTACATTTTCAATTCCAACGCATGGTAGCTACCATAACTAAACTTCCCCGTGTTTGTTGAAAGACCTATGTTTGAATAAATATATAATCATTCCATTGCAATTCGGCGAAATTACCAATAAATGTACATTTTTGTTTACACACCTGCATATCGGATTCGCAATCGATATTATTAATTTGTTGGTATGCGACGGTATATAATTCTAATGCTTTCGCTTGAAACGACAATTCCACTTCGATAAATGTCTTCATGATATGTTTAATGCTTTCAAGTTTACGTTTTTCAAATGAATCCGTTTGCTTTTCGAGCTCCTTGGCGGTGCGTGTCATATCAGCGGACGCTTTTAATAGCTCACCTTCGGCATGCGTCTATTTAAAATATATATATTAATTTTAAATAAAATAAATGATTTTAACATACAATGACTTACAATTTGTTGACGGTTGTGAGGATTTTTTTCTTTAATCTTATCTAGAGCTTTCTTCCTATTGACCTCGCTATCTCTTAGCGAAAGTGTATGCTTTATTTCACTTCGTACATGTCGGCAAATGCCTTCGTATTGCGATAATTCACCTACAACCTAGATAATCACACATTAATTTATTATTTCCATACGAAATAAAATCTTAACAAACCTTCACTTCTAAGCGTTGAGCTCTGATATTTCTATATTCTTCTATGGCACATAAAGTTATCGCAACATCCGCTAATCCCGAACTCAACGATTTATTCACGGTCTCGTTGTCCGAATATATTTTTATATTCCTTGTTATTTCGTCCCCTGCGTCTCGTAATCTAATTTTTACAAGAAATAATATTATAACAAAGTATTTAGCATATTATCATAATGAAAATGATGATATTACCTTGCTACCTTTCTTGCGTATAATGCAAAAATGGAGCATAGCTCAGAGAAATTCTTTTCAACTGACGTTATTCTATCTTGAATGAATTTCGTTTGTTTTTCATATGCTAGTGACTGAATACGCATAGCTAGCATATTGAAATGAAGTGTCGCTGTTTAGTTTTAATGTTTTCATCGTTCATTTCTATGGCAACCGATGAGTATGGTTACACATATATGAAAGTTTAGTATTTATATCCATTCGAGTTAGAAATGGTAATAAATCTGATACCATAATTCAGTTTTAGTTCAAGTTTTATATTACTTTGTTAATAATAGCATTAATTTGACTGTATAAGAGGAATAAAATATATTTTCAATGTAAATGTGCATTTAATATATAAAAAAAATCTTATTAAATAGATGCATATTGTAGATTTAGAATGATAATATGTAATTTGTATTAAAATAATCTATTTATTGTATTTGATTTTATTTTCAATAGCCCGAGCGCATTATGATTGCTGGCAGCACTGGGCGATACAATATTTTTTTTATATGGCAATATCGTTTAATCGCGTTTGACGCTTAGAATTCGAACTGTCCGTTGGATATCAGAACGTAAATATTGATAATTATAATAGAATAGGGCAATTTGTCGAGTACGTATTTTAACTTATAATTTTGATATAAATACGTTCAAAATATGAATATATTATAATAATATGCGATTATTTTTGATATAAATTTCATTTTTAGAGTTGTCATGCCATAATCGAAAATGGAGTACCTAAAAGATCCAAAGAAGCTGGAGAAATGTTCTCAGGAGTTTGAAAAATTGATAAATTCGAAAAAAACACCAAAAGAATTATCCGATTGGTGTATAAAATGTTTCATAGAAATTTATAGGTATGTATGCTCATTTTTTTTTGTTCGTCAACTCGTCTGAATATAATTATATAGAATTTATATATTTTTAGGTTATTGCAAAATAATTCGTGGAATGAAAATGTTGATAATGTGAATTTGTGCAATTTTATACTGAATTTTTCTAAGCATATCTCATGTACGACAGTTAAAGATAAACAAAATGTATTAATTACGATATGTTATGTTTATAGACATCTCGTTAAAAAGGTATATACTCGATCATATATTTTCATATTGTTATACTGATATCATTTTTATTTTAGGATGTATCTTACGAGATGTGCAATAAAATTTTCGATCTGGTCTTCAAAAACGCCGCTATTAAAATGGAGGAAAAATATTCGAAATTATATTGGATTATATTGGTCGATAAATTTTCATTAATAGAAAATAATAAAAAATCGTTGGTGAATGCTGACGTTTTAAAGAATCTTTCCGATAATACGTTGGAATTAATCAAGGCTTCCGATTTAATGCAATTTTGTAAAGTTTATCTGGCTTGGATCGTAAAGAAATATTTTACGTTGTTCAATAACGTTATTAAAGTTGAATTAGGCGAGTGTTTCGATGTAATATTCGTCGAATTATGCAAAAAGACTGAAAAAAACATTCAAAAGCCGGAATCCGATTCAAAAACTATTCTAGATGTATATAAAAATATTTTATATTCTATTACAATGATCTTCCAGAATGCGGTACACAGTCGTAAAAGCGCATTGAAATCAATATTGACTTTTTCAATGGCGATTTTTGATACGAAAATGGATTCTCATCGTTATTTATTTAAAATATGCAATTTTATGTTACCTTCATTATTAGAAAGCATCACCGGGTCGATCCTCGATGATTGCGTCGTTAAAGATTCGTATGCGAAAATTAACGAAGCTATAAAAACGCACGATAAAAGCGTCCTGATAGAATTTTGTTTGATTTTACGAAAAATATTGAATTTAACTATATCCGAATGGACTAAAAAGTCGACAGATTTTTGGAAAAAATGTATTCCATTCGATTCGCTAATGAATTTGATTATACTCGTACTGAATATATTGAGCGTATCGACGAATCAAAACGTAAAATGCGAAAAATGCGCATTCAACACTGCAATTCACGACGCGTTGCATCTCGCTTCGATTGTGCATTATTTAGTATCTCACGCTGCCAAATGCGAAAAGGTTACGCCGCAATTCATCCGCTCTCTGATGAATATTTTCAAATTACAATTAAAATTCGTAACCGTATTGCAAAAGAATAAATGTCCCAATTGGAGCGTGTTATGGTCGTCTGCGCAAAAGAATTTCCACAGCGATGCAATACTATTCCATTCGTTGGGAAAACACAATTATTCCAACGATTTATTTCAATCGTACTATTCGAAATGTTTGAAAGTGTTGAGTTTGGATCGTAACTCGTTTGATTTGAACGATTTTTCACGCGGATTATACAACATGTCGATATGTCAGATGGATCTGCACGATTACAGAGAGTCGCTGAAGAGTTGCTACCTGAGTCTAGTCATAAATAACGCTCTCGATGCGAATCACAAAGACAATAGTAAATATATAAAATGTGCCATACAGATCAAAACAAAGGCGATCGAAGCCAACTCCCAAAATAATGATAAATCCGAATGCGAATCAGCTGAAGGAATTCAGATGAATAATGTATGGATTGCTTGTATTGAAAAATCAAATGAGAGCGATGTGCTTTTCGATATTATGAAAAAAATCGATTTGGGGTATGTATTTTTTTTTTATTAATCATGCTAAACATAGTTTCAATATTAGGAGAACCAAAGTCAAAACAGTTTTTAATTTCGCCACCATTTTAAATAGAATGTCCTAAATTTTT